>CANXYI010821241.1:0-17785 GCA_948208565.1 Hura crepitans | reverse complement strand
TTGATTTTTCTTTAATAAAAGTCACATAAAATAAAATTTGTTTTCATAAATTGGCATGCGAGAACCAAAGTTTTTAAAAATAATCAATTACCCAATTTCTTGTATGATATTCTTTAATTTCAAGATTTTATTTATTTCTATAAATATGTTTTATTATTCCTTATGAGATTGCGTGATTTATTTTAAGCTTAAAACCTATTTAAGAAAAAAGATAAAATTATAAATTTAATCTAAAATTTTGTATTAAAGTGAGGTATAAATGAGAGTAGGGTTCCAAACCACTCTAGTTTTAGCCCTATAAGGTATTTCCCAACTCCGGTTGGGTGGCGATTCCTAGCTCATAGTGCCTAACTCGGTCTTTCTAGGCTAATCGAATAGGAATAACTTAGGATTCCTCTAATTTCCTTATCATTTTTTAGGACTTAAGGAGTGAGATTTAGGTCTAGTCTTTGGTTATTTTGGTTTGACTGGCCTTAGAAAGGACAGGACGTGAACACTATCTTTCTTGATTCTACATGAACCAAAATTCTCTTGTTATCTCATTAACCCATGTATATATAAAGTCTCTTACATTTCTATTTCCTTTATTACCATATTTAGGATAATTTATGCATGCATATATTAACTCTCCTCTGCACACCTAATATACAACCCATCTAAAGCTTGGTCACTTTAGTTCACAGCTAGCCAAAAATGGCAACTACACCTGCTATCATTGCTATAGAATTTTTGCAACACTATACTTCTCTTTCCTTATTCATTCTACCTTTTTTACTCATCTTACATCTCTTTCTAACACTCATATTACATGTTAATCCTTTGCCTAGCTAATACCCACCTTCTTCGCACATAACACCTGCTAAAAATGGTAAACAATCTATTGCAAAAATCCCACTATTACCGCAGTCATGTGTCTACTGAATGACTAACACAATTGATCCCTTCTACATAGCACTTATATGTATATCTATTATACCAGCATTTACTTCAAAAAAATAAAAAAGAAATTCCTTAATAGTTATAGCTTTAAAAAAATTGATTGTAAACCACCTCTAACAAAGTTATTAACATAAGGATCCTTCCTTACTCATTCCTTAATTGTAAACTCATTCCCTTCAAATTCTCAAAATTTAAACACATCTTCACTATACCATATAAATCCAAAAATCTACTTCAATAATGAAAACCATCATACATTAACACATAGAGCATCACCATTGTAATGAATCTAACAAAATTTATAATGTCAACTAATACAATGAAGTTTGCACACTTAAATAAGTTTGAATTTTAGAAATAATCATTTAATTTCATAATTTTTTTACATGCAAGTTGCTTTTATTCAATATCAAACCACCATACATATTTATGATCAAATTACATACGTAAATCAAAGAATATACTAGTAAATCCCATTATTATCTCCGTGTTGACATTCTTCACCTTCGATTTCTCTTTGCTATCCTAAATCACTATGTTTCAATAAATTTAAACCACTGTTTCTCACTATTTTCAACTGCATACAAAATTCTCCTCTTAACAGTTGCTTCTCATCCAGATTTTGTCCTCTTTATCCCCTTATTACCTTTAATTGCTCATCATTAATATCAAAACCTCTTGTTGTCATTTTTCCTCTTCCCTTTTTTTGACTTTCTTTCTTTTAATTCCTTCTTTAGGCTTTTTTTCTTCTGCCCAAACCTAATATTAATAAGTTTCTCTTTCTTTTGTCTTTAAATATGTTAGACTAGATTTCATTTTTATTATTCATTTATTAATCCTTTTATTATAATTTGTTTTTAATTAAATCCTTATTTCCTTCATTCTAACACTTATATTTATACCCTTTCACACTTTTTATTACTTTCACATATATTATTTTTATCTCTAAGTCCATTAATTAATATCTCATTAACTAAAATAAATCCCCTTATCAATCTTAACTTGATCAACTAGACTACTTAGAGGACATACTTTTTTTGGATGTTACAATTCTCCCTTACTTAAGCTATTTCACCTTAGAAATAGGAATGCTTAACTTGCACCAACAATTAAGGGTACTATTGCTTTGCAGCCTCTTTTACCTCTAAAGTAGCCTTTTTCTAAGTTATAGTCTCCTTACAAAACCTTCACTAGAGGAATGTTTTTATTCATAGGCCTTTAATTTCTCTACTAAGGGTATACATCGGTTCATCTTATAAATTAAATCTGCTTGCACACCTATCTCTTCTATGATGATGTTATATAAATGATCTAAAAAGTACCTCCTTAACATTGACACCTAAAATGCATAATGTATTTCATCCAATTCTAGTAGTATTGTTAACTTGTAAGCCATTGGACAAACCATTTCTAAAATTCCTATAAGGTCCAATGTAATTGAAATTAGCTCCCCCTTTTTGCCTATTTGCTGGGTTGATTCTGGACCTTTTAGCTTACTTCCATTCAATCCAGTTCAAAACAATGATGCTTTATATTTCTTACCATTTAATGCTACATTAGATATTATTCTTAAATTGGCTTGATAACTGTTATTATAAGCAAATATAGTGAGAGGAATATACTAGTCTGAACTTTCTCCACTTCTTTGGTACATCCTCTTAATGTAGCCTTAAACACCTAAATCACCCCTTTTTGATTGGCCATCTTTTTAAGAGGGAGAAGCCATACTAAACTATAGTTTAATCTTTAAAGCTTTATGTAATTCTTATTGAAATCTAGAGGCAACCCTTAGATCCCCATCTAAAACAATATAGATAAGATCCCTATGTAGTTGCACCACCTCAATAACATATAATCCTATTTACTTATTTAGAATGTATATAATTTTGAAAAGCACATAATGAATATACCAAATCAGGCAATCTACTACTACCCAAAATGGCATCCATTTACTTACCATAATCGATATCCTTAGGATAAGAATCTAAAATGACTTCACCCCATTACCCTCTTTTGAATAAGAATAAGTTGAATTAACCTTAATGATACTAGTTGTTCTACCTCCACTTTCTTGCAAATTAGACATCATTCATTCATTTAAATTTTTTTAACTCATAACCTTTTAATAATATATTTTAAAGCCTTTATATAGTTTGATGCTTCTTGAATGCATGGTAGAAGAGCCATCATGAGCTTCCTCTAAAATTATTCTCTTTAGCTTTGTATTCTTGGGTATACGAATCCTATCTTAAAGATACAATCATTCATTACCCCGTTGAATTAAGAATAAGTAGGCATTTATCACTTAAGTATTATCAAGGATTTCCAACTAAGGGTATCCACAACCAAGTCCCTCTATCATCTTTAAATTAAATTCATCACCTCTTTACCACTTATGTCATATCACATCATAGTCCATTACACCTAATGTTAATAGAAATTACATGGTCTTGACTAGATCTTAAATAAATAAGGGCAAGAGCATTAGTCAACAAAGCCTTGAAGTGAGTAAAATTAGCTTGACATATTTCTTCCTACTTAAAATTCCTATCTTTCCTCCCCAACTTAGGAGGTAGTGTTGCTATTAATATGGAGCCCTTTTATTAAGCCACTATGATATTTAGAAAAAATTTGGAAAACTCTAAACTTTAGTAACATTCTTTGGTAGGCCTTACTTTACTATTGTTTCTATCTTTTTAGGGTTAATTCCAATTTATTTAGAAAATGCAACATGTTCTTGTGACGGATATCTCTTCTATCCAAAAATTATACTTCAATCATATAGATAATTATTACATTCTTAAAACTTCTAGGCGTTTTACCCTCTTTATCTGCATTTCTTTGGTCTGAGTCTTATACTCTCAATTTTTTTATCAAATTTGGGCACATTTAATTGCATACCAAACCAATGTTCCATTCCTATCTTGGGCTCATATGGAATAACTCTTCTTTATAATGTAATCATGCAGAAGCTAATACATGTTATGCAATATCTGTAAGCATATGCATTAGGTAATGGTAACTAAATACATAATCCCTATTTCTACATACATAAATATCAATACATTGTGTCTTAATATTTCGTATCATCCCTTTTCATTTCCTTTTGACATATCTTATCATCTACCTCCTATCAACTACATTAGAGTTACCTCAAGTATCACTGTTCTAGCATACACATGTATTTATAATTGTATTTATGTATTCCTCAAACTTGTCCTAGAACCACTAACTGATTATGATACCACAAATTGCAACACTCCACCAAGGCATAGTGGGGCAAGTATAGGTTTACTCTAATAAACTAGACATAAGCCTACTAAAGAACATGTAATATCCATAGATATTTGGACAACATCTCCCCATATCTACGTATTGTTACATGTTAAATAGTATCCCTAAATACTTTGTTACAACTCATCTGAATAGTTTTAGAATTCTAAAATAAATATTTAGGCTTAATGGCACCTTAAGGACATAACTAAATCTCTTATGCCTAGTAGAATAGTTTACTTGGGCTTAAATACCCTTGTCCAATGCAAATGACCATACCTCTATTTAAAAGGGGTATCCGATATGAGATATATTATATAGTTGTATACTATACCATTGTATAAGATAATGATACCAATCATAGTCTAATAATAATCCACAGTAGCTTAACTAGTCAACACATTACTCCCTTTTTCTAAGCATATGCCATTAATAATACATTTACATATATGGTAACATAGACTCAAATAACACAAATCCATTAAAACCTTTACAGTGAAACTTAAACTTGATGACTTTGAACAAAACTGAATATCCTTCTAATGCCTCTACTTTCATCTAAACTTGTGTAAGGGAAACTTCATGCTAATCAATGAGCTTAGTGGTATTCTAAAATTTCCAGTACATATTTATTAAAAGAAATGCTTTTAGAAGTGATAAAATAAAAACTAAAGAAGTCAAAATTCCATATCTCAAGCTACATTAGAACCATTATATAGAGAAAGATCTACTAAGCCATCTTGCTAATGTGATATATTAGTCATAACATGCAAAGTTTACTTTATTTATGATTCCAATATTTACTATAGATCATTATCTATTTAGCTACTGTTCACTTCGTATAATAGACTAAATAACTAATAAGGACTATAAACTTGCCTCACTTTTTTGCTAATAACTAGGCATGGTTGATCATAGAACTTACCATTTAAAGTGCATTAACTTTATCTGGTACTACAATTGTTACCTCTTCCATGTATAATTATCAATTCAGACTTATTATTAGATAAAGTTTGATTGTTGTTAACCTATGATTTTGACCCAATGATAGGGTTATTTATGTTAATAAGTACTATACTCACTCATAAAATATGTCACATGTATACAACATGTCACGCGAACAATGTAGGATTCCCTTCTCACTCATTTTATTTACTTATAAGTTCAACCATAGTGTATAAGACCATTACATATAATTGATTCTTAAATAGATAAAGCATTAATTATATTTTCACTAATTATTATCTCATAAATCAAACTATTCTTAAGTCTTGATTATAACCCAGCAATATGCTTATATGGATGGAAAATGAATTTTTAATAATTTCAATGAAGTTTCTACTTACTGGCTTCGTAGTACATATTAATTATAACTTTTAGCAATTTTTTTGCTTTAACTATTAAGCCTTCATGGCATAAAACAATCAATATAAGCCATATAATATGCTGATTGAATTCTTTATGCTACTAACTTCTTATTCATACACATATAAGAACTCATTTTACCATACATGAGATTTTCTATTCTTGCAATTGATAAGCATAGTTACATATAACTGTAATATTACTGTTGCACATTATAGTGCATAGCCATGAATGTATTTATAACCAGATGTCATGATAAACAATCATGCATGCATGTATATAACTATATTAATTTCTTTCTAGTCATGTTAAAAGAGAGCCATAGGTAATATATAAACAAAGCTCCTATGAAAGAAGGTTAAATGAGAAAAGATAATAAATGGTGAGGCTAAAGCCGTAAATAAATATGATAGAGGTGTGGGTTTGGCCATGTAATTAATAAAAGGCATATCTATGCCAAACTGATAATTGATAAAGAGGCATATCTGATGCCAAGCTGATAACTGATAAGAGGCATATATAATGCCTTGCAATACTACAAATCCTTACCCTAGCATGCCAAGTCTATCCTATCCTCAATTCTAGTAAGATACTACCTGGGCTTTATTAGATCTATCATAATCTGAGCTTTTAGTAATTCACTTCCCTATTTTAACTCTGACTGATTATGATATAGTAAGGTATTACTCATTTTTAGCTTCATAGAGGGCATATGTTAAACTTCAATTTCTTTTAAATTTCCTTTCACAAGTGACTATAAATGTAAATCACATAACATGTTTCAAATTATTATTTACATTGCATATGTAGAAGTTAGATAACTCATCTCACTTTATGGAATACATATACTTAAATGTCAAATCCCCTGCTTGCTAGTTAAGTTTCCTACTATTATCAAATGATCATTATGAAAGAATATTATATATCAAATAAAAATTACACATTTACCATTATTTGCACTATCATTATATGACTTATCTCACTTATTAACATATATATATGCATATGTGTCATTATCTCTCTAAATAGCTGAGTTTTCTACCTTGAATAAATGCATGATCATGATAATGTTTGTAACTTTTACATAATGTGTTAACATAATATTCCCTTTAACCTAGCTAAATTGTTTGTTGTCATTACTTGCATATTCATTATTATGCCAATTAACTCGATTTGATATGTTTATATAAGTCATGATTAAGTACATACTGCAATGCATACTTTATAGTTCATAATTCACATATAATTATCTAATTTATCATGATATGTACACATGGTTCTTACTTGATGCATGACTCATTAACTTTTCACAACCTACTCATAAGAACTACATTTATAAGAACTACCATAATTGTATGTATTTATAATATTGATAACAAGTATAATTAAATTATCTTATATCATTGCCATTCCATTACACAAACTTATAGATTAGAGATTATTTATTCACATATAGCTTGTTGTAGTTCTCAAGCATGCATAATCATCAGTGCACCATTTACTCAAGTATACATAGGAGACTAATTATTATGTATGACTCTACCTATACCATTAGCCTTATGTAAGAATTGTTCATTTAGACGATGTTTAATTAATCAAGAATAGAAAAAGTTCAGAACACTTACCTAAAAATGAAATAAAATATACTCAATAAATTAGGTATGGGTCTAGTCTAGTCATGTGTATGTATAACTCAATAAGATATATTGCTCATGAAAACTAAATAAACATATAACAATAGAGTGAAATTAATATGTGATGTATGCTTGATATAATGTGATGTTGAGATTATGATGTATGTTTGATATAATGTGATACTGAGACTGTGATGTATGCTATGATTGTGATGTGACTGATGTCACTACATGCTTATATTAATGATGTTGGAGTGTCAAAAGGACTAATTTGGCTAGTTTGAGACTAAGAATTTTAAAGAAGTGTTATTTTCTACAAGTTTATTTTAGGACATAACATCGAGTAGCTGTTATACTACTGAATTTTCATTAAAATAGAATAGTAATATCTCATATGTTTTCACACTCCATATTTTATTTAATGGTACATGAGCCCAAAATGCTCATCATACCTCCACTTTAATAACAAGGTCTTAAGAAGATAATGGTACAACTAGGTTAAATTGGTTAATGTGCCATCTCTTACTCAGACTAACAATGGTTTGAGTAAGAGCTATCATAATGTGCCATCTCTCATTTGAATTTGGCTATCGAGTCAGGTACAGTATGCCACATTTGCTATTTAGATACTTTAGTGTCATACCATTACATATCCCGCTATTTAGGCATGGATAACAATTATAGGATTATCAGGGTTAAGAGTAACATATAAAGATATAAAAGAATTATTAGAAATAATAAGAGTAATAATCATACAGATAGATTAACAAAAAAAAAAGAAATCTCCATATTTAAAATTGATAACTATAGTATATAGACTTATTTCACCATTGTAAGTGTAAATGAAACTTACATAAGATATTATAAAGTTTATAACATGATCAAGATATCAATGAAAAATCTTAAATGAATAAGATCATTTTATAGTTAATTATAGATGAAATAAATAAATGACTGTTTATTTACAAACATGTGAACAAAGAAAAACAACCCTTAAATGTAATTTACTTAAGGATAAACTAGAATAAGTATTAAAATGTAGTAGTGTAGAATACTTATAAAATGTTATAGGAAACATATTAAGAAGAAAGTGACCGACTAAAGTTTTAAGCGTAGAAGATATAACAGGAGATATAAGTACATGGTATTTAGTTATAAAGTAAATATAAGCTTTGTTACTATATGCAAAGTAAATAAAAAGATAATGATGAATAAATCTAGTTACTTAAAAATAGGTAACTAAATTACAATAAAGGTTAACAATGAACTCTAATTATTGAAGCATATACTATTGAAAAACTTATAGTTAAAAGATAAGTCTAAATATAGAAGTAACGAATAGTTCAAAGAGTTCTTAGTACAAGTTATATATAAAAAAACCAGTAAAGTAAAGTAAAGTAAAGAGAGTAAAGTATATGTTAATAAATAAATTGTAATCAAATTTATAATGTTATCACATGAATAAGGAATAGTGTAACTAAATTATAAGACCAATAGAGAAACATTTGTTTAAAAAATAATTATATAGAAATATATAGAAAAAAGATTGTTAATAGGTAAATAAAACTCTATAGCAAGGAACAAAATATATTAAAAGACAATGAAAATGACAAGATATGCAAAACATGGTTAGATATACAAAACGTGGTTAAGTGACAACTAATTAATAAATAGACATAGCTAGGATTATGGATAATCCATAATAACCTATTGATGGCATAATTCATAATTATTGAATATACTACTAAGCATTGTTGCTCAGCACATTAGCTTCTTTACTAATACATAGGTTACAAGTCGACCCAAGTAATGCAGTGAATCGAGTCCCAGTTGTAATGCTCGAAATATCCTGGTATTATAAATAGTACTTTTTAGGATGTAAATAGTATTTCCTAAGCTCAGGTCACACTAATCCTATTGAATGGAAGTATTAATCATAACATATTTTTTTGGGTGAAATTAAAATCCAAAATGAAGTCATTTAGATTGTTAAAAATGACAGTTAAGTTTTATAGCAGTGTCATATGAATAGTGATCTAGTTTTAGTTAAAAATTTAAAAGTTGCGTAAAAAATTCTAAGATTAATACAACCTGATAGTCAAATATTCTAAATAATCTATTGGCACTAGAATTGGAATTTTTGGAGATTAGGAAGTATTTTTTACTAAAATCGGGTAATTTTAAAAATTACATTTTAAATTTGTTTTTAATGATTTTCGAGAATGGGTTATTAGAGGTTATTGAGGTTCGAATTATTGGATTTTAAGGGCTTTATGGATGTCAAAAATTTTGAAAAGAAAGGGGTATAAAAAAGGCCAAAGGAGGAATAGTTTCATCTCTCTCTTTTTTATTTTTGCAATTGATGGCCATACAATGGAATGAAACCCTTTTTGCTTCTTCTCACCCAAAAATTGACCTAATTTCTCACATTCAAGACCTGAATCTACACCTCCACAACCTCTACATCCCGATTCCACCTCAAATTGCATGGAACAATCGAGAGATGGGCTCATTTTCATACCTCAATGAATAGTAACCCAACTTTTCTTGGGTAAGATTTTTCAAAGTTTGATATTTTTCCCATGTTCCTTAGGTGCCCAAGAGCATGTTTGTGTTATCGATTTTTTTTAGTGTCCAGTTAATTTTATCTGAATTTTTACATATTGAGTCTATTATGGATAGTTGAGGAAATTGAAAAATCGAGGAGCAAAGGTAAGGAGAAGGTCTAGATGGTCCTCAGGAGTGTATTGCAACACTAAAAGTAAGTGTAATTAAAATAAATTGTGAAAAATCAATTATGCCCTAATATGTCCATAATATGTAACTATACATGTTTATGTGTAAATTGCTTAATTATGTGTATTAATGACTTTTAATCATGTTATTTATCATTATGGATATGTAATGATGTGTTTAATATGGTTACTATGTATGTGGATGGTGCATGGAGTAAAATTTCCATATTGCATATATGTGTGTGTATCTCATAATTATGCATGTTGTGCATGTTGTATGCTAATGAAATAATGCACATAAGTTAATGGACATGAGATAATGTGTGTAACATGTTAGAATAATGGTGATTTATGTATGGAGGCTTGATGGCCAAATGGCCATATAACATGCATGTGTATGTGTATGCATGATAAAAGGCATGTAATGGATAATACATGAACACATGACATTGGTTTGTATGAGAAAATGGTGATGTTATGTATAATGAGAAGAAATTGTAAAATTGGTGTATGAATGATAGTTTGGCTGAATGGCCTATGTGAACATATATGTGTGTGTATCTTATAAATGCATGAAATGGTGTATGTAACCATATACATATGAATTAAACATGTAATAAAAGAAAGTGCATAATTGTGAGTGTGTAAGGTGTTATGGCCAAATGGTCAAACATGATGGCTTTAATGTGTATGAGGGATGCTATAAGCTAAAAGTAACATAATGAGATGTTACATGATGATAAAGCATTATGATAATAAGTGATATGTTATGAGAATAAATGATACATATTGTACCTTAGAAGGAAAGCATACTAGCATAATACATTTTTTGAGCATATGCTAAAAGATGGTCTTAATGTGGCATTTCTATGACATATAATGCATAATCATGTTTAATGTGATATAATGATTTTGAATAATTAAAAGGTAACATACTTGCCCAGTTTGGTCATTTGTTGGCTAAACTATTTTAATTAAAAGCTATATTATGCTATATAATAAGGTGAAACTAAAAATAAAATGGTTAATAGCCCACACAAGTAAACAACCTAGTTAGATAGGTTGACTGATTAGCTAGGAGTGATAGCAGTTGCTAAGGTACTTTAGTACCTCTGTAGCCTTTAGGCTCTAATGCATGAATCAATAGAGTCTTATGTAGCCTTCAAGTTACGATGCATTTTGGCTTTTGGGTTTATTATCATTTTCTTTGGACCTGTGTTGGTAGATAGACCTATGAGTTCATGAAGGTCATACTGGCCTACCTTATGTTTGACCTCTGAGTCCTATGATTGTTTGTGACCTTTAGGTATAATGCATTTGATCTTCAGGTCTATTTTTTGACCTTTGGGTCTTATACATATGGGGCCTACATAGTTCTGAGTGCCTCGTTAGTCCATTGATACTCTATTATCCATAATGTATATGTTTCTTGAGTATAGGCTTAATAAATGGACAATAATGAATAATAAAAATGGTTTACATGATGTATGATAATATTAATGATGCATGATATTCTATATGTTACATGCTTTTTACGATGTGTCTTGTATATGTCTTATGCTATGTTATTGCATATATGCATGTTATGTCTAATGTTGCATACCATGTAATAGTTTGAATATTCATGTTTCAGATATTAATATATGTCATTAATTGGCATATTACACAAGTTATGTCACTTACACCACTAAGCTATTACTTAATGGATCATCTATCTTTGCGATATATAGGTAAAGAGACAATTTGAGCCACAGCATTGGATTATCAAGCTTGTCAAGAGAAGGTTATTCTTTGGTAACTTTTTGGTACATATATCTAAATTATGATGATGTATAGTTGTAAAGCACTTATATGATGTAATTTTGGGAATATAGGCCTAAGTTAAATGTAAATATCAATTTTTGGATTTTTAAAGTTTGTAACTTATTTTAATTTTGATTTTTGAACTGTGTTGATTGTATGCTGCTAAAAATGATGCATGACTTGTGATGATGTGTTCCTAGTGATTTAGGGTGATCATAAGGATCATAGGAGATATGGATTGATGTAAAAATGCATATAAAAGTGTGTTTTACTGTGTAGGTTACTATTCATAATTAGGTTAGTGTCCTGGTACAATCGTCATATTGCCGAATTTTTAGCACGAAATTTCCTAATTGTGAATTTGTAACACCCTTATCGGAACCCTGAAGACTCCCAATAATAGGTATACTTCCAATCTTAACACCCGTCCTATTAATCCTTCATATATTAACATCCCATGGGCCTCAGGCCCCACATTCTGTTTAATATAAAATTAAAGACAACTGGTCACACAAGTACTCATTCATTTATGCAAAAACTATTCATACAAATTTATAACTCAAATAGATTATAAAACCATAGCAACTTCTAAGCATGTTAGTCACATAACCTACAGCTATTACATGAGTGCCATTACACAGAGTAAATCAAATAAAAATCATCTCCCTTACTGATTCTACTACTACACTGCATCCGTCTTGAGGCTATCCTGCTGTTCCTATTTACTTGCACACCAGAACATTAGTACACTGAGTATAAAACTCAGTAGTGAATTTAATTAATTAAAAGTATGTCTCACATGTTACACATAAGTAGTTTAATATATCCATTTTATAGATTCATACATATAAAGTTCAAATAAAAATATATCTTCCTTTGTATTTAATTATATACTATTCTAATCCTTTAACAAATTAACTACATTTAGGTTACTGCACTAATTTAATTAAGTGGTTTGTATAGCTAGTTAACTCCTTATGTTGAGGTTAATGGAGACATAGCTTCTACTAACATTATGCACAACTTATATACTTTTCTTCTACTGTATTTCCTAGACACTTATAGGTATGTCTATGTATTAATCTCAGTTAATTATTTTCATTGGCTCACTCAGATTTCCTTTGATTATATTGTGGATATCATATTCATTCAACTAGTTAACCAATTAAAAGGAATAATATTTAAGTTTAGACTTAAGCCCCACTAGGTAGATTACATTGCAGTACATTGGATTTAAAGGGAATAACTAGTGCAGTGGTCCTTATTTTAGACTTATGCTATTGCACTAGCCTGAGTGACATAATAAAGATCAGCCATAGCCTCTCCAGACACAAGTGTTATGTGACATAATAGAGATCAGCCTGTAGGCCTCCCCAGCCACAAATAATCATGCATAACTGGATGACATGATGGAGATCAGTCAGTAGACCTCTCCAGCCACTAAATAATCTCAAAGTCTGGGTGACATAATAGAGATCAGTCCATAGACCTCTCCAGCCACCAATAATTAATATCAAAGAGTGGGTGACATAATAGAGATCAGTCCGTAGACCTCTCTAATCACAGGTAAACTAGCAGCTGCAAAACCCTAAGTTAACCGATTAATCCATCCAGTGGGTGTCCATTAATTCTCATTTCATGTCCATTCCTTTATTTATCATCTATTTATAATACTCTTAACTTGAAAATAGACCGTTGTTAACTTTATTTGCCACTCTACTCTTAGCCCAGACAGTTATAAGCCAGTCATCTGAATTTATCATTCAATTTATTACTAATCATCATATAACAATAATTAAAATTGGTTAACAGTCAGATACAAATTTATTTTAATAGTTGAAAATTTACCTAAGCAGTTACAACTCATATTTGGGTCCTGCCGAATAATTTAAATCTATTTTTATAAACCTAATTTAAATTTGATTCATAATTATGTTCAGGGCTATTCATTTAATATTACCACTTATTATGTTTTTAACTTTATTAGTAATGTTTGATTAAGTCTATAATAGTCCTTTTCCTAGGATAGTCATAAGTCATGCCTCGGGTAATTATCACTATCATAGGCCCGTAGTCATTAATGTCTCTTACATGTTCATAGGCCTATAACCATCGCATTCTAGGTATTTTTTTATGTATTAGGCCATGTTAGCAATTAGCTCTCATAGGCTCAGACATCTCAATTTTGTCCTATCATAGGCCCGAAGCCAAACCTATTTACTTGTTCAAAGGCCTTTAAGAAAATTCCAAATCTCATTAATTATAGAAATATAGGTCTTTAATCCATTTGACTAAAATTATTTTCCATTCTAGTTTCCTTAACATCTTAATTTCTCCATACCATTAGAGAATCTCTCAAACTTCAACAATTCAAGTTATATTTTAGCTCAAATTAGCATTGGTTTTCTTACCACCACTTTAATATTTTTCTCAGTCTATAACATGTAAATATCACATGTATGTGTATTTATTCCTTCACGAGCCTTGTTCACCATTTTAAATTTCACTTTCATATTAGTTTACCTCCACACATAAATCATTTAATTATTCTAATAAAAGATAGTTATCATCATCTTATTTACCTTATTTTCATAAATAGATCTATTTTATTAACTCTATAAGGTATAAAATAAAACCCTTTTTCTGGCATTATTTCCATGCACTAGTGGTAATCTACTCTATATGTGTCTTATTTAAGCTTAATTTTCTATTCTAAGTGTGTTTTATTTAAATTCACATATACCATTTTTGGCTTTGCATGTCTATGTATCTAAAGTGCGCATCTTCCTTGAATTGCCATACATATATCATCCATACTCCACACTTCAATTATTATGTTATTTTACTTCCATTCTCAAGCCACTTGGTTACTTTAATGAAATAAAACTTCTATCATTTTAAATTCATTATTCTCATAACTAGATTATGTATAACCCTCACAACATAGAATTAAACTCTTTTAATGATAGTGTTTCTATGTATCAACATTAATTTACACCATATATATTTTCATTAAATATACACATCAACTTTTAACCTCAAGTATATGTATATGTAACCCATGCATGGCTTAGTTGATTTACCACCTAGATGAATTTCCTATACCATGATTAACTTCTTTCATGATTCTTATGTTACCTTTACTTTAGCACACACTTTAAGCCCCTCAATCACCTTTTGGACTAGTCCTTTTTAAAGGTGATTTATATGCCTTTATTCCTAAGCAACCACCTCCATTTTGTTTATGCACGCATACATGTCTTTAGTGTTCTTCCTAACACACACACACACACACACACACATATATATATATATATATATATTTATATATATATATCTACATATATGTTTGTCTACCTTATCTCATACATCCCTAGCTTTTTATAGCTCACAAAGTGACTTAAAATTAGCCTTAATCCATTTCATAGCATATCCATAAAAAGCCACAATTTAAATTTCATATTCCTAGCAACCTCCCTTAAGGTCCACTCACATTATCATTCTATTTCATGTCACCCTTATGCATTACATGCCAATAATCTCCACATCATGCCTCACCCTTACATTCATGGCACACACACACACATACACCATGGTACCACAAAAGAAAATTTCCTTTACACAATATTATCCATAATAACCCCTCATGCCATACAAAAGCAAAATTTCTTACTCCTATGCCTAAGGCGGCAACTAGACACACACATACATGGCAACTTAGATTCTAGCCCCTCTCAATCACTATTTCAAAGTAAGGGTTCACCCACAATCATGCCATACTCAAACAAAAAGAGGACCAAAGCATCCAAATGATTTAACAACCGCACATAATCAGCCTCAATTATCACTTAGGAATTTACACCATAAGTACACTTACACCATAAGTACACTAATTCCATACAAATCAGTAAGATAAAAAGGAGAAGAGAAAGGCATACATATAATTTCATTAAATCCATTAACCTTCGATAGTTTTTACACTCTCCTCCTCTCCCTTTCACTCTTCCTTCTTGCTAGAATTTAGAGCCTTTAACCTATGGTACAGATGCCACTTCTCTCTAGCCACCATCACGTCCCTTCTATGAGGGAGTTTCTTTCATGTTGATGCCATACTCTATGCCCTATGCAAGATTGTCCTTGCAACAAGTGAAGTTCCTTCCTCTCCCACATGTAAATTTCTAGAATTAAAAGATTCAATAACCATCCAAACCACCTAAATCTAGAAAAGAAAGACAAGGAGAGTTATGCTTACCCCTCAAGCAATTCTCCCTTGTTAGCTTTTTCTTGCATTCTTTACTCCTTGTGGATTCCTCCACCTTCAATCTTAAGTTCTCTACTTAGATGGCTGTCTTTAGGTGATGTTTAGATGAAGATACAAAGGAAAAACATTGGAACAAGGGTAAAAAGAGAAGGATGTGACCAGTAAAATGAAAATGGCAGAAGAGGTGAGGAAAGAGAAGTAAATGAGTAATTTAAAAAGGTTTTTTAGTGAAAATTGGTGGCAAAATGGCTGCCACAGAGTTTAGCCACATGGTCCAGTGGTTAAGTGGGATTAGGGGACCCTCAGTTAGCATTACGGGGTTTTTGAACACCTAGGGGTTCGAATTCCCGAACATAAAAGCTACTAAATTTGGGGATTTTTTAAAAATCACACGGTTATTGAAAAAATGCAATGTTTATTCCTAAAATCATCATTTGAACCCAATTTCATGCCTGCAAAATTTTGTAGCAAAATTCTTTTGGGAAGTACCTGAATTAAAAATCAAGCATTTTGCAGCAACACGGTTCGCGATTGAACTTCGAGAATTTTTATATGGCTACTTGGACCTCCAAAAATTGTTGCGTTTATTTATAAAATCCTTAAATACTTTTAATTAGAGGCATGCCAAATTTCATGGCCAAATTCCTTCGAGAATTAGGCTAGCAAAATTTTAGGAAAATTGCAACACTACTGAAAACCCGAAAAATCCCAAATGATGTCAAAAAATCATGCTGTTTATTTTAAAATTCCTTATTTAATCCTAATTGCATGCTCATAAATTTTTGTGGCCTAATTCCTTTGATAGGATAGTTTTTAGACTGCCTCAATTTGTGTGTCAACCTAAAAAATCACAAGAATTTTGAAATGACCTTCGATTCCAAAAATTCCTTCACCATTAGACTCAGTGCAATTTTTAAGCTTCTAGATCCACTATTTTTGGGTCCGTCTGGGAATATCCTGAGTCAATCCTAGCCCAACTCAATTCGAGCCTATAACCTACTAGTGTACAGCCCGAAATAATTTTATCAGTTCTGCTAAAATTTTTATTGAGATTATTTTCACCCTTTTTCAAGCCTATGAAGTTTATTAGGAAATGTACCCTACCTCGGGATCCATGCCAATGACCTAGTACACTAAGTGCCTTTTTTAGGTCCTGGGCACTATTCTTGGAGCCCCAGTGTTTGAGCGTTATAGAATTGAAATTAGAATTTTAAAAAGTTTTTGTTAACTCATATTTTTATAAAGAATTGTTTTGTTAACAAGGTTTTAATTATGCTTTAAATGAGTTAAGATTGTATAAGAGTTTAGATAATGTGTTTGTGTGCATATCTCTTACTAGGATTTAGTGATCGAATTGGGTAAGAGGTGTCACACTAGCAATGGTAGAAGTTCACAAGTGAGAGATACAGGTAAGAAAAGCCTACCACGAGCATCCTTGCTTACAGAAGTGTTGTTGCATCTGTGATTGTATCCTTGTTAAATAGAACACATGTATAACAATAATAATTTCAGATGTTGTGTTAACAAATAAGAATTTGTGTATGAAAGTTGTATCAGATAATAGTTTAAATAATATAATTGTTTTCTTAATGTGTATATATATTTGTGTGTGTGTGTTAAAGGGTATGAATGTTATGTGTATGTGTGGTATATATCAATGGTATATGGAATATAATGAGAATTAAATATAATACTTACACTAGGATAATCGGATAAATAGTAAAAAATGGAACAATAATAGATTAGTAACGGAATCGGTATTTGGCATCCTATAG
>CANXYI010821227.1:0-11265 GCA_948208565.1 Hura crepitans | reverse complement strand
ATACTCAGATGAATGATTAGGTTCCCTATCTATTTGAATTAGGTATTTTCAAGAATGGAATTTCTTTTAAGAGGGGAAGAAATGTGACATCTTGAAAATCCTGACTTATGAATAGTACTTCCTAAGAAGAATAGTGTTTGTCAAAACTCGAGTGACACTAATTGGACTAAAAAGAAGTATTAATCATAAAATAAGTTTGGCCAAAATTTAGAGTCAATTCAAAGTCATTTAGATGGTTAAAAATGATAGTTAAGATTTTATGACAGTGTCATGTAAATAGTGACCTAGTTTTAATTGAAATGTAAAATATTCAATTTTTGCTTAAAAAATTTTGGGATCGATACAACCTAATATTTAAATATTCCAAATAGTCCATTAGCATCAAAATAGGACTTTTTAAATATTAAAAAGTGTTTTTAGTAAAATTGGGAAAGATTAAAGTATGCTTTTTATGTCGATTTTCTTAATTTTTGAGCTACATTTTCTTAGGGTTTATAGATAATTTTAATGTTGTTTTGTGAGGTTTTTAGAGGTGTAATTATAGTTTGAAAGAAGTGGGAAATAAGGCTTAAAAAGAAGGACTATAGGATGATGGCTTTATTTTGGCCATTTATCATGTTGACCAAGTTAAAAGTAAAAAATGAGCCTTTAAAATACTCAACATATGAATAGTGTGGCAGCCAACATCTTTTTCCTTCCTCCATCTTTTATTGACACCATTGGAGCTCATTACCAAGCTTTTCCTTCTTCTTACTCCTTTAAACTACAACTATTTTGCTTATTTAAGCCATCAAACCTTATCTCCATATCCTCTAAAGCTATATTGAAGTGAGAAATCAAGAGAAACTTAGAAGAATTGTCAGATTTTACATATGGGTGAATAGTGACATTTTTTTGATCGAGTAAGAATTTTTTGGTGTTATCATTTTTCTAATGTTCCTAAGGTGTGCAAGAGAGGTTTTATTAACTTAAATTTATTTTTAAAGTGTCATGTGATTTTATATAGATTTCTTCACAATGACTCTATATATGTTTGTAGAGGAAAGTGAGATATAGAGTAATCGGGGCAAGGAGAGGGCTTCAGAAAGCTTTAGTGGTGTATTTTGATCATTTTGGGTATGTGTATTCATCTTAACATAGGCTTGAATGTGTAGTTTCTATTTAAGGCATGTGTATGCTTGAATGTGTAATAAATGTTAGTTTGTAAAAATAATGTATGGTGAATTTAATGCAATTTTTGATTTTTTATGATGAGTAACTAGATAAATTTAATGGGAATTGGATAAATTAAGGATGGATTTAGAAGAGGTTGAATGCCTTGATGTATGTGTGTAAATGTCTTGCTTATTAGAGTAGTAGGTGTATGGCATAATTAATGACATTTATAACTTTGTTCTATGCTTAAAATAATGAATTAAGATGTCTCAAATACATTGTTTGTGTGTTGTGATGAGGCCAAATGCCTTTATGTGTTGGTGGGTGATGATGAACTCATTTCATACCTTACATGATGCCTAAATGATACTTACATAAATGTTAAATGGTTATGTTAATGATATGATAGAATTTTATGGTGTTTGATTACATGTTGGATGATATAGGATTCATTATGTTGGCTTAATTATATGTGCCTTTAATAGTTTATGATTCATGCATAAGGATGAGGTTTATTATGTCTTCTCTTGCCATTTGAATGCATATAAATATAAAGTATGACATATATGTGCACTATACATTGTATGTATGTATTTTACATAATGGTATAAAGCTAGCATGATGTTTATAAATGGATCTACTCTTAAGAGTGGCTTATTGAGCTAATTAACTCATAATCATGCATGTACTAGGCTATGGGCAAATGGCCCTTTGAGGTGCATATGGTGCTTTGAGTACATATCATATCCATATGAATTATGAATTGGTCATAATATGATGACATGACAATGTGATACATTTAAGGCTATGTAAATGGTCAAATAAGATAAATGAATTGTCAATCTTTATGAAAATGTTCTAAATAAAATTTAAGAATGTGAAACATGTTAAGGTTGATAATGCCCCATATGATTAGACAACCTAGATTTGATAGGTAGATTAGTTAACTAGGGAGATATAACAGCTGCTAGCATACCTTCGGCTGTGTTTATGACCTTTAAGTCCTAGATATGAAAATTTGGTAGCATCTATACTAGGACACTATCCTAAAATGAATAGTAACCCTATATAAGAAAAAGCAATTATATAATCATTACACTCAATACCTAACTTCTGTAATCCTCTAATTACCCTAAAACATCTATAACACCACTTACCCAAATCTGTTTCTAGACTGACCATGATTAACCTCATGTGAAGTATTGTTTCAAAAGCACAATTATTTTAACAGCTTGAATTTACAAAATTTTGATAGCATAACAACTGTTCGAGTGCAAAATCTAAAATTTTGAACCTGCAAGAATAATTCAAAAACTATACATAAATATTTTCACCATCTCTAGGTCTATTTGACCCTCCAATCATTATCAAAAACAACATCACTGTATCAGCTTCTCAATTAGTGCAATACACACATCAACAAAATCAATAAATTATTATGCAGGGATAAACATACTTGTTCACTAGCTCAAAATCTAATTTGGCCAAATAATTTTCTTGAAATTTTTTAATAAATTAGACTGTATATTTTTACCTCTAAGACCTTAACCCTTCTCATACATGAGTGCCACTAATCTAACTCTTACACATAGATGTACCAATAGAGTATTCTCCTAGGAAGTTTCCTATTACATTGCTGCATAAGGAAGTACTCCTATTTATCATCTAACACTTACACATTAGAGGATTGACATGCTGAGTATACACTCAGTGATGAGTTTAATGAAATATGCATGCATTACATAAAACACACACATCACACAAACATGCTAGATCATTTGTTTATAGGTGTATACCATTATCATATTATTAGTCTTTTATAAGTATTTAGGTTATTAAGTTATATGTGTACACCATCATATTTTCATTCCTTTATAGATACACATATTATTAATTATGTTATACCATTTTCCTTAGGTCCTCACATATCATATACCTTTATTTTATAGCCATAAAGCATTTGTTTATTTCTTTTAATCAATTTAACATGCTATTACCTTTATGTCTAATGTAAGCCACCTATTATTATACTTAAACCTATATGTCCTCAACCTTTAACCCATTTTGTTAGAGGGTTTATTGTACTTTTATATCTGATACATTAGCCATTAATCTATTCCTAGTTTTACCTCATTGATATATCATAGCATCTCTTTTTAATTCATTATTATTATTATTATTATTATTATTATTGTTGTTGTTGTTGTTGTTGTTATTGTTATTATTATTATCATCATCATCATCATCATCATCATCATTTCAAACCCCACACTCAAAGGACACTATCATACATTGAATAATAAAATCCATCTTTTATAATGGCCCACATTATAGGCCTTAGTGTCTATACACACCATCTATCCGATAGCAAGGAATAGTTCTATAGAACCTTTTAATATTGAATGGCATAGATTAGTCTAATTGGACCTCTCAAAAAGTAGGATAGTAGGGATTAGCCCTAGTACACTTTCTAATATCCCAAGTCTCAACATCCATGGATAGTAAGGATTTGCACTAGTGGACCTCCCAATACCAATAACAACACATATAGATATCATCAACCCATACAGACCTCCTGCTACCCAAAACAAGGTAGGTAACAGGGATCAGCCTGTGCGAACCTCCCAATACCCAGAGGGTGCAAGCACAATCAAATTCTAGCAGCTACACCCACCATACAATAGGCTAAGATCCTCATAGATTAAGCCTCTAGTAGTAGCTAACTCCCTAGTTGACTTGTCAACCTATCTAGTAAGTGGTTTAACTAATATGGGCCAACTTCAGTCACTTTTCTCACTAATTGGTTTCATGCCGTTCAATTCATGCTTAACTCATATACTTTCTCATTACTACCATATTATTAAAAGATACACATGTTTATGTTTATTCATCTTTACTTTTACCATTTTGAATCTAACTTCAACTATTCCTTTTCTCATGTTACATAGATAAATTTATTAGCCATTCCTACTATTATCATGCCATCTTACATCACTCATATTTCTTTTAATTTATGGTTATATTGTTTGTATACTTTACCTTGCCATTACCTTATCACTACACACATCTCATTTACTTATTTCACTATTAATCCTTTTATTCTCATAATCACGCCCTCTAAAGTATAGCACACATTAAATATCCTCGAACACTATAATATACACTTTATCATCCTTACTCATACCACATGACCACTATATGCACAAGCACACTTAATTATCTTTTTCTTAGTTTCATGCTATCATTATGCATTTTCCTTACTTCCTAACTCATTTCCATTACATGCACATGCTAATCACCCATGCGCACACACCTTTACTCTTATTGCACTATTCGGCCACACACATGCGCATTATGTTTTCACCATGTCCTTAGTTATTCATGTTTTTTATACTCACTAAACCACACAAACACCTTAAATACTATCTAATAAAAATAAGAAATCTTAAGAAAAACCACTTACATACCAAAATGTCACCATCCACCAAGCTTTTTAATCCCCTCAAATAAGTAATCTTATGGGATTTTCTCTATATAGTCATGTTCAAAAGGCTATGGAGGCTAAGTTAGGGGTTTCACCTTAAAGAAACCACTTAGATTTAGCGGTAAGATGAAGAAAAAAGAAAATAGTGGGAGAGAGAAGGATGGCATTAGCCATGGGAGGAAAAAGAGAGGAGGACGATTCTTTTTGCTAATCTACACCTGCACACACCATACACCTTTTATATTATGGTGATGAATGGCCACAATTATGCCATGTGGCAATTAGACAGCTTTAGTTAATCCTATTTATGTTTTAATCTTCAAAAATGCAAATTAAATGTTTAAGACCTAAAAAATTATTTCTTTTAGTTCCAAAAATTCTTAAAACTCTTAATCAAGGGGTCCCTAAAATATGAGGCCCAAATTCCAAGGGAAACTAGGTGAACTATTTGCTAATGTAATTAAGAAATTTAGATAAAATACCAAACGACCTCAAAAAATTAAAATTCCTTTACCATTGTATTGTTTGGAATTTTTTACATTCAAGGTATGCTATTTTTAGGTCCATCTAGGCACATACTAAGCTTATCATGATATAGTGCCAACTGAAGTCATTATTCACTAGATCTCTATATGAAATGATTTATTGGTTTTGCTAAAAATTTTAATTATTTCATTTTCATCATTTTCTTACCCATCAATGTTTTATGACCTATACTCCACTTTCAGCTACCTCAGTGAGGCCTTGTAATGCCTAAAAGATCTCGGTGTTATAAATAGTACTTCTCAGGACAAGAATAGTGTTTTTTGAGGCTGGGGACACTAACATTACTAAATGGAAGTACTAATTAAAACATAATTTTGAGTAAAATTTGAAGTCAAATGAGGTTATTTAGGTTGTTAAAAATGACTGCAAAGTTTTAAGGTAGTGTCACATGAATAGTGACCGAGTTTTAGCTGAACTATAAAATATTCAAAAGTTGCTTAGAAAATTTTGGGATTTATATAACTTGATACTTAAAAATTCTAATTAGGGCATTGGAATTGGAATTTTCAAATATCGAGAATTATTTTTATGAAAATTAGGTAACATTAAAACTAGTGATTTTATTTAGTTTTTCTCCTTTTTGAGCTCTGGTTTTTAGAGGAGTATGGGGCAAAATAAAAGTGAATTTTGTAAATAAAATGGGTATTTAATTGGTTTAACACTTGTAAATTGAGGTTATGTCAAACATACCTCTGAGGCTTGAAAAGTGTGCTAGAAAGCCCAGACACCTTCATAAAGCTCGAGAAGGAGTGTACTAGTCATGAAACTTTGATAGGTAGGAAAATGGGTAAAATGAATTAGTTTAAAAATATAGCAGAACCAATAATTCATTTTAGGCCATAAGCTAGTGGATCATAGCCTCAGATGGAGTTAGGCTTGGAATGACCCGGGATGTTCTCTGACAGACTTGAAAATATCATACCTTTAAGGTAAAAAATTTCACTAAGTTCATTGGTGAAGGATTTTAATTTTTTGAGTTCGTTCAGTAATTTTTTAAAGTTTTTTTTATTTTTTGAGGAATTAGTTAATCGACTTGCCATGGAATTTTGATGTGAAATTTTAAAAGGCCTTAAATACACTCAATCAAGGATTTTTAGAACTAATGTTATGATTTTTAAAGGTCCAGTTGAATTTTTAAAATTGCCCAAAATTTTAGTTAAAATTGAGATTTTTTAGGGTGCTCAGGTGCCACGTGTCACCACCTGAGGCACCCATTCATCATTATAAATACTCCTTTGGCCACATGGACTTCCACTTGCTACATCACCCCTCTACCCACCTTTCTTCCTTCCTCCTCTTTTCTCCCATTACCGATGCCAATTCTACCTCTACTTTACCATTTTTCCACCATGGCCACCACAAACCACCACTAATTCTCTATTAATAATCATGATATATATGCAAAAATTTGCCCATAGGATCTTTAAAATCCATATCAAGTCATGAAAGTTAGGAAAAATGCTAAAAGTATAAGTTATATATATGGTGGCCTAAAATTCAAGTATGGTGTAAGTGGCCTTTTTCTTGCTTTTTATTTTAGTTCTAAGTAACCCTCTTAATTCTAAGAATCACCATATTTTCATTTGGATCCTTGTATGAGTTTTGGTGAATTTTCTAAGCTAGAAATGGTGTATGTAGGCATAAGGAATAATCAACGAGAACAAGGGAACTAAAGCTTCTAAAGTGTAGGAAAGGACTTGGAATTGATATAGATATGTGAATTTGATATAATTGAAGAATGTCATGGTGTGATGTTCATAATTATGTGTATGGAATTCTTAGTTTGATCATGTGTGTGTGTATAATGTTGAATTAAGCATGCTAACATGATGATTGTATGTAGAAATAATGGTTTGTGCATGTATTTAGTGAGAAAATTGTTTATACAGTCATGGAATCATTTTAGCCTAAGAAGTTTATTAATGTGTGTTAGTATGTAAATGATGTTATGTCATAGGTACATGGTGTGAATGATTAGAATTACCATGTGTGGCATAGGCATGGATAATATGTATGTGAAATTGGTGAGAAAAATGCATAAGGGTATATAATCATGACATGGCCGAGAGGTATAGTCATGGTGCCATAGTTTGTGAATGATGATATGGCATGTAACCATTTTAGACATGATGAGAAATATCTTATTTGGCATGGATATAGGTGTGTGTATATGTATGATCATAATATGTCCAAGAGGTACGACAAGGTGGGCATGGCATGGCATATATGTATTGTATGGTACATGATATGTAATGGTAAGTCATGTGGTGTGTGACATGTGTGTGACATAAATGTGGCATGAAATATGTGTGAACATGAAACTAATTGTGGTCTAATGTATGGTAAATAAAGGGAATGTAAATATGTTAATAGTTTGGTTTAGAAATGGATGACAATGGTATGAAAGGTAAGTAATCATATGTATAAATAGAGTATGATGTATGGTAAATTAAGATAGTGCAAAGGCATTAGCAAATTAGTTTAAGACATGGGATGAAAGAAATAGACTTAAAATAGCCTAAAAAGTGACTTAAAGTGTGCATATAATTTGTATGTAAATTAAATATGGGAAATACTTGATTTGATGGAAATGTGAGGCTAATGTTGTTGCCTTATTAGATTGCATAGAACATGATAATATATAGCCTTGAATGGCATGTTAATATGGCTTGAAATGACATGTAAAAATGCCTAAGGAAAATTGAAATTGGCCTATAACTGTGTCCCTAAAAATAAAATGGACTTGTAACTTGTAGTGGAAATGAATATGTAGAAATGACTTGTAATAGGGACATGACATAGACATGAAAAATGACTTATGATAATGGCATGAAATGGACATAAAAGGATCTATAACTATCTAGTATAAAAATGGATTTATAATTGTCTAGTATAAAAATTAACCTATAATTGTCTAGTGAAAAACGAGCATATGAAAATGAAAATTAACTATGTTTTAATAGTACAAAAATAAATTAGATAAATGATCTATAATAGACTAAAATTAATTAATAGACAGTTGGCCCATTAGTTAGACACTCACTGGATAGGTTGACCAGTCAACTAGGGGTTTGCAGCTACTAGAGGTACTTGTCATTTGGGCCTTTACCAATATTATGATATTGGTAGGTATAATTACTGAGGTCCCAATAATTGGGTCACTACACTAAGTCAGTGAAGTGACTGAGGTTCACTAGTTGAGTCACTACACAATATGATATTTATATTCTGTCTGGTATGGGTAGAATCTTGTTATTAGACTAAGTGGGTATAGCCACTGAGGTCCACAAGTTATGCCATTGCATAGATGGATTGATGATATATTGATATGATAACATTTTTATTTTTCTTGTACTAGAGAGTTCCAGGACCCTACTATCATACCAAGTCGGTGTAGTGACTGAGGTCCCCTAGCTAGGCCACTACACTAGGTCGGTGCAGAGACTAAGGTCTAAAATGTGGGCCACTGCACAACATTTATTTCCCTTTTTATCCAGTGTCTATAAGCATTGTCTACATGGTTAGGCCTATGTATTACAATAAAAGATGATAGTCAATGTTAATAAGACAATAAATAAAATCATAGGAAGGGCATAATACTAATAAATTAAATAATGAGATAGAATATGAGATAGATTATTATAATAATGTTATCAGGTAATAAAATAATAATTTGTCATAACATGGACTTCAAATGATGCATAATGCATTAATGACATGTGTGATCTACATGTAGGCTTGTCTGACATGTATTTATTTTATATCAAATTCACTATTGAGTTTTATACTCAACATATCGGTGTGCTGGTGTATATGTTATAGAAGTGTGGCAAAACAACCTTTGTAGATTTTGTAGTGTAGTAGTGATAGCAACTAAGGGTACATCCTTTGTTCTTTTTGATGTTTTATAGAGGGCACTCATATAGAAAATGTGGGTTTTAGGCATAGTTAGCATGGTAGCTATAGTTGTCTAAAATTTTAGGAATAAAGGCTAATTGTATAAAAGTCCTTTATTTGAATGTTTTATTTTCTGTGTTTTCTGTTGATTATAGCCTAAGGCCCTGTTATGTTGCTAGTAATATGTGTGATGATATTGGTGGACCAGAAGGGTCTAGGTGATGACAAGTGTTGATATCATTATTAGAAGTGTTTTTTTTCATAGGTTTATATTTTTGGAAATGTTACCCAGGTAGTCATTATGCTGCTCGAATATTTGTGGAATTAAGTACTGACCATCAAATGGATTTCATGGTTGTTATATCCTGTGTAATGATAATTGAGGATTAGATTAGAGTTTTAGGAAACATCTATCTAATAAAGGGAAATTTACACAGGTAGTCACTCAACTATTGTCTTTGTATTTATTATATATCTTAACTTTATTTTGTATCTAAAAACTCTCTGAACTTGAAACTTCTTCCCTCAAAAGTCCTTATAACCTACTATAACAGGTTAACCTTTTAATTTTAATTCCTAAATTTATTTTTTCTTTTCAATCTCACCATAAAATTTTTATTTCAATTCTAAAATTCATTAAGTCTAATACGAACAATCCAAAAATTTTTAGGATCTAATCCGAACAACTCGAAAATCATATATTAAAATATTCACTTTATTTTATATCCTATAAAATATTACATATTGCATTAATTCATCAAAATTGCATATGAAATCACTATTTTAGTAAAAATTTATTTATAAATTCATTAAATTCAACATATAAATATCAAAATTAATATAAAATACCAAATTTTCATAAATTTAAGTAAATTTGAAGTTAAAAAATAATAAAATAGTTCGATTTACCCCATAAATATGAGTTAAAACCTGAATTTTTCAAAATATTTGAACCCGGCTTAACTCAAATAACTCGAAAAATTCAAAAAAGTCAGTTCAAGTTAGTTGGGTTAATCTTTTTTTGTATTTTTTTATGTTATTTGGACTAGATTAGTTAAAATTTTTTAACATGAATTGATTTTGAATTTAATGAATTTATAAGTAAACTTTTACTAAAATAGTGATTTTTTGTTCAATTTTGATGAATTAATGTAATCTTTGATAGTTTATAAGATATAAAATAAAGTGAATTTTTTTAATATATGATTTTCAAGTTGTTCAGGTTAGGCCCTAAAAATTTTGGAATTGTTTAAGTTAGCCTTGATGAATTTTAGAAGTGAAATAAAAACTTTATAGTAAGGTTAAAAAGAAAAAAAATAGATTTATGAATTAAAATTAAAAGGTTAACTTGCTATAGTAGGTCATAAGGACTTTTGAGGAAAAAAGTTCCAATTTCAAGGAGTTTTTATATACGAAACAAAGTTAAAGGACATAATAGGTATATAGTTAATAGTTAAGTGACCATCTATGTAAATTTCCAATCTAATAAATAAATAAGTCCATAAGTGTTAAAGAATATGTGCTGGAGAAATTTTAGGATGGGTGACCTAATGGGAAGTTGCACTTTCTATCGGATTTCAGGTAGGGGTGTTACAATTGGGTTAATAAGGGAAGGAAAAATTGAGGAAAAAAGAGGGCAAAAATACATTAAAAATAAAAACTTTTTGGAAAAATATAAAAGGGGTCAAATATATAAAAAAAAGTGTACATTTTCTTTCATTTACACCTCCCTCTCTCCTCTAAAGAAAGTCGATGGCTTTCTCTCTCAGCACCCCTCTATTTTTGCTCCTCTTTTGCCTTAATTAAAAAATACTTATAGAGCCTCCACACTCTCAATCACCCCTAGGAAATGAAATTATGGAATGAAATGCTCGAAATTCTCGATTTTCAACCATCATGAATAGTAACTAATTTTTGTTCAGGTGAGTTTTTTTGACTTCTAATATTTTTCATAGGTTCAACAGATGCCCAATAGCATCTCTATGATTTTAGATTTTTATTTTATGCATTAATTGATTTATTATGGATTTTTTCAAGGTTTTTTGATTTTATGTTAGGAAATTCCAATTAAAATTGAGATAAAGGGAAGTCAGAGGCATAAGTAGGGCTTGGGGTTCCATTTTGATATCTTTGGTATGTGTAATTGAAATAAAATATGCTTCATTCAATTTTTGAGTATCGAA
>CANXYI010821165.1:0-15534 GCA_948208565.1 Hura crepitans | reverse complement strand
AATTGCTATTTTAATATTTTTTTTATTGTTTATTATAATCTAGACTCTCAAATTACATTTTTCTCATTCTATAATTCATTTTATTTTTTCTTCTTTTCTTTCATTCATTTGCTCATTAATTATTCTTTTTTTCTACACCACAATATTCCCAAGCTTCCAAAATTTTAATCTTTCCGAATTTGATTTTTCGGAAAATTCAGGTTGAAACTTCGGAGAATTTTTAAAAATTACTCGGATATCGAAAAATTATCACGTTTATTCCTAAAATTCCCAATTAGCCCCAATTAGATGCTTGCAAAATTTTGCGGCAAAATTCCTTTGAGAAGTAGGCGAACCAAAATTTTTGAAAAATTGCGGTAATTCGGTTTGTAACAGAACTTTGAGAATTTTTATACGGCTGCTCGGACCTCCAAAAATTATCACATTTATTTCTAAAATCTTCAATTACCTTTAATTAGAGGCACATCAAATTTCACAGCCAAATTCCACCAATAAGATAGTTAACCAATTGCTTCGATTTACGTGCAAAATCTCGAAATTAAAAAAATTGTAAACGACCTCGAAATTTTAAAATTTCTTATCCGTTAGCGTATTTGCAATTTTTGACCTTCAGGATATAATATTTTCAGATTCATCCAGGCTCATCCAGGTTATTCCCGACTGAACTTAATTTAAGCCCATGGCTCACTAGCTTACAACTCGAAATAATTTATTGGTTCTGATAAATTTTTAATTGAGATAATTTTCACCCTTTTTAAGCTCCTTGAAGTTTATTGGACAGTATGTCATGCCTCGGGACTCCGTGTAGGTGTTGCAGCACTCTGGACGTATTTTTTCAATCTTGGCGATATTGTGTCGAGGCATTACATATAGAAGTATGATCCCATATCGGTTGGTGAGGAGAATGAAACACACCTTATAAGGGTGTTGATATCTTTTTTTACGTAAGCGCGTTTTGGGTAAAATGGTTATGATCCCATCAAAACTACGAAGTTAAACGTGTTTAGAGCAGAGCAGTATGAAGATGGGTGACCATGGTCTGAAAGATGACCACTATTTTAATTAGTTGCGATGGAAAAATCTCCAATGATAAAATCCGTCGCTAAATTTTTGCGACGGACAAAATCTATCGGCAAATCCGTTGAAAAATTTCCGCGACGGAAAAATCTATCGGGAAAAATCCCCTACAAATATTTGCCGACGGATTTGCATCCGTCGCGGATCCCTCACAGATTGCTATTTAGCGACGGATTTTGCCTATTCCGCGACGGATTTTTCATTTGCAATTTTTAAAAATTTTTGTAGTGATATTCGAACTAAATAAGAATCTTCCACCTTACACAATTATAATAGAATTTGGATTAGATTAGTTTAGCAAACTAGAACATAACACGAGATAAAATAAATATGATCTATTAGAATAGTTATATTCTATCATATCTCCATCACATTCCTACAAGTTGTACTAGAGAGGATTCACAAAGTAACTTATTACTCAATAAAAATATCTTGTCTTGTAAGATGGAGAGCAAAGCAAGAAATCTATAATTTAACTTAAAAAACTTGAATGTAAAATTGATATAAATTAGAACATACTAGAAAAGAATACAAGATAGAACAAACCAAACAATAATAGAAAATCTTTTAGAACAAAATGCGTGATAGAATAAACCAACAAGAGCAAAAAAAAAAACTTACAGAATAGGAAGGAACGAGTTAGAATGATGAAAACATACCAAAGCATAACAGAACACGAGATAGAACACTGGCAAAAAATGGATTGAGACAGAATAAAAATGAGATATTATTTTTTTATCAAATATATGAAAATAAACTAAAACAAAACAAACTAAAGCATAGTAAAATTCAAACAAAAGTATGTTGGAAAATAAAACAAGAAGTAGAACAAGTATTGACACAACAAAAATTTGAAAAAAGATAAGGTAAATAGTTCAAATCAAATCACAACTTAAGAAAAATATGTCTGGATCGTTAGACTTCTTACGGCTTTAAGAAAAATGAACACTACCATCAACAATTTGTAACTAAAAATCAATAACCAAAATAAATTTTTATTCTGAAAATTGAAGAAAACATCATATCCATTCCATTCAAAATCAAGAAAAATATTGTCTAGGTGGTTAGACTAGTTACAATTTTAAAGAAAAATAATCCTACTATTATCAATTTGCAGCGAGAGAGTTGAAAAAAATCATAGATTTTCATCTCAATGAAAATCGAATAAATAAATCAAAGGTTTTTATCGAAGAGAACAACCCACAAAAAGAAGAAAACACAACCATGGATTCTTTGTCCATGAAATGAAAGGTAACACATGATCATGGGTCGATTAGACTATTTACTGCTATGATACCATGTGAAGAATTGAAAATTCTCTCGTAATTATTATATTCATAATATAAGTATTTATACAAGTAGAATTCTAAATATACTAGGAAATTATAGGAATATAATTAGAATATTACAACTCAAAAAAGTTATTTAAATTAAGAAGATAAATATAATCAAATATATCCAAACTAAATAAAAATATTTCAGCTCACACAATCATAATAGAATTCAGATCAAATTAATTCACCAAACTAGAAGAGAATATGAGACTGAACAAATGTAATCTATTAGAATAATTATATTATATCATATCTCTATCAAATTTGTTTGCCACCAATAGCGATATGGATTCAAAGAGATAATGGAGTCCGATATTATGAGAGTACAAAATCCATTTAAAATACACAGCGAGTCAAATCTAATTGTAACGTATAGTTGGATCTACCAAGCAGCTTGTGCGACATGATTGGAAGCATAGGCATGATAGGCCAAATTAATTTAGGCATTGTGTTTTCCACATGTCTACAGCTGGTATTATTCTAAAACCTACTAAGCTAACAATGAACACGAGCTTTATAAATAATTCAATTATAACCAAAGAATCATGGTCCGTGAGCTTCATGAATAGATCAATTATATCGAAATTATGGTGGTGGAGCTTACAAAGGAGAATTATTTTGGTGTAGCTGTCAATCTCATTGCATATATCATCCAACTGTATAAAAAATAGAAAATAAATAGAGAGTTGCCAAATAGGTGTCTGGTTATGATCTAGATTGCAGTGAGCAAATTTAGAAATTAAAATAAATGTAGAGTTTGTTATTTAGAGGCTCTACTTTTTTATTGTTGAATTTCAGAGTCACAATCTTCACTATAAGTATTTATTTTAAGCCTGATTACCATTCATACAAGTAAACAATACGTATTTAATGAATTAAATTACTTAAAATTTAGCAGATTCCTTAAATAAGGAATCATGTCAATTCAGTTATTAAATTATGGGAGGCATTGAATGTTAAAAGTGAAAAATATAATCAATTTAGTGGAAAGGATTGAACGCCGTTTAAACAAAGTTTTGAATTCGAATTTTATGAGTGAAAAAAAATCATGCACGAGAATTCTTTTCAAAAATGGCTTAACTGCAGCTCGACTCAAATAATCAGAGCGAAGAAAAGCAGAAAAAAAGTGAAACATGTACAGGCAATTAAAACATGGCTTTGTTTTGCTTTGCTCTCCACGTATAAGCCGTTATATGAATAGTATATTGCACATCCAATAATTTAGGTTGCCAAAAAAATCTGGTGAGACTCTCGAAAATGATAGGCCTCACACTGATATGAGTATTCAAATTCGCATGGTACTGTTCGGTCACTAAAATGATAATTAATTTATTAAAACGACAAAAGGCTCTGTACCCACAAAACTAACTGTACGCCAATCTTGTACGGTTGGAAAGTGGATCAGCAATTGATGATCCAATAAGGAATTTATCCCATTATTAATGTATCGTGTATTTCTTTTTTTCCCTTAATAATAATGCATCTCACTGTATTTGTCTTCTCCGTGTTTAGATTTTCTTAGGGAAAATTCGTTTGGCTTGATGCTCTTATAGTTTATTGTAATAACAAGTATTACTCTCTCCGATTGATCCCAGTGATAATGCCCACGCACTTAATACGTCGCGCATTAAAAAGATCCTCCGATTAATTTCATCAGGACCTATAAAATATTTTATTATAAAAACATAAAAAAAGAGATGGATGTCTTTCAATTTTATTATACATTATTATCATTTAAGTAATGCATTAAAGAAATGGAATTTTTTTTTGTTGAATTTTGAGCAAAATTCAACAAAATAAAAACTTCATGCAACTTAATTAGAAGTTAGAACTCAATTCAACATAAATTTCTTTGGATCCAATTTATTTGCTGAGTGGACATCCTTTTCAATTTATACGTTAGGGCTTAATTTCGCTTTTAGACTAATTTTTATGATTATTTACCTCATAATTATACCTTAGGCCATAGTGTATCATATGTACAACGTGATCTTATCTGAGACGGAAAGAAAAAGCATGTTTAACATATTACATATATGTCTCTTTATTTTATCTTCTTCATTTCTCTCTGAGCTTATCGCCCTTCTCTCCTGTTAATTTGAGTATGGAACTATTGATCCACTGACAATTCATTCGCGAGCCGCAATTTCGTCACTTTTATAATTGTGCTAAGAATATAAAATAATTTTAAATTAATCTTAATAAGTGATATAATTAAGTATTCTAAATGATTTTATTAGCATAATAATATATATTAATCGTATATTAATTTTTACTAAAATTTATTTTAGTAATTACTTTATTAGAGTGAATTCTAAACTTTGAAGTTATCACTCTACGATAAAAAATCTATTATTAATTTGTATTAGATTAGTTTGGATTAGTTCGAATACAAGAAAAGTCTTAAGCAACCGATAATGTTATTAGAAAAATAATACTTGTTTATGTAAGATAATATTAACAATTTCACTTAATTTAATGTTCTTTAATTAATTAATTTTATTTTTCTGTGACCTATACTTTACATTTCTAATTGTCAAATATTATATTTTACTATTAATTAAAATGCTTTTTTTTAGAATTTAGTTATATTAAGTAGGGGTGAGTAAAATCAAACCGATAGCTATTTTAGTCTATTTGGTTCAATTTTTTAAAAAAATTGATTTATTCAATTTGATTTGATTCTTGGAGTGTGAAAATTGAATAGATCGAACTGATTACACTCTCAAAACGACATTGTTTTAGTTTAAAATAATACCATTTTATACTAAAATGATATTATTTTGATATTTTTTAAGTTAAAAAAATAAAAATATATAAAAGTACAGTTTATTTAGTTTTGTTTATTAAAAACTTTGGTCAGATTGATTTTTTTTACATAATTCGATAACTTTGGTTATGTTTATGGGAAGTTTGGCCTATTCAGTTTAGTTGAAATTTTTGAATCGAACCAACCGATTGCTCATCTTTAAATTATTAAGTGATAATGTTGATATTTTAAGAAAAAGATTTGAATTATCTAAAATACTATATTGTATTATACCAAATTGTTTAGAACCAAAAATACTAAAGAACCGAAATGAATTGTCCTAAAATTTTGGTACAATACGATATGGAGATTTTTCTTAATACAATTATAAGACTTTAATTTAAAAATATCTGACTTTTCAAGACAATATTGAAGAATTTCTAGTACCCAAATTGGACCGAACCATATGCACCCTAAAAAAGAGAATTGAATAATTGGAAATAATAATTTTACATATAAGTAATTAGCATTTTTAAAGCATAAGTATTTTTTTTTGTAAGTTTGTTCAAAATAGATTCGAATTAATTAAGTTAATGTGAACAATGGCTTCTAAGTCCCTAATGCCCAATGATGATAACCAGAGGTATAGTAGGTGAATGCCTTTGTAATAGAAGATACTGAAAAAGTGAAAATTCTCTTTATTAGTTTTGTGTCTTAAATTTTCTAATGAATCCAAATTTTGACCTAACCTGGTAAGCCCGTGGTATAGAGTTGTTGAATTTTATGAGAGCACTGCAGCATGGAATGGTTCATTTTATGGGAGACCCATATGGCAACTCGAGGAACAACTGCATGACAATAAGGAACCATTGTATAGCAGTTTCGAGCTCCGAGTGGATGTTTTTCTAGAACTTGGTTATAGAAGGCAGAATTCAATTCAAACTCTACTTCTGAGCTTCCAGAAACCTAGAATTTGAATAAAAATGTGCCGTACAAATTCTGATAAGCATGTGCATCCAATTTAGAGTTAGAAAATGATCCAAACACCTTATATTAATACTTATAAATAGCCTTTACCTCTCCACCATCAAGCACACATAATATATAAGATAAACTGAAGTTCAAGAGTGAAAGTCTTTTGAGAGGTTTAATATTCTGACACTACGAGAAAACTTATTTTTAACGATCAAAATTTAGCGAAGGGCTAAAAATTCTATCATTATAAATATAGCAATAACGAAGGGAACTTGATTTGATCACTAGTGTTCAATTTTTATAATTATTTAACATGGGGCAATAATTCAGTCATTGAAATTAGAAAAATCCAATGGTGATTGGTTAGATAAAAAAGTGGGGTAATCTTTATTACCCACCAAAAGAAAAGATTAAAAGGAAAAAGAAGAAGAAGTCCCTCACACAAAAATTGGAAGCTAGCCAACCAAACATAAAAAAAGTAAGGGAATCTTAAGTATTTGATTAACAAGTATGGGTTACCTATTTAAGTGCTAAGAGTTAAGTCTATTAGTAGCTAGATTCTATTGATTTTGGGTGGAGGCAAGTGAAAGTAGGAACAACGAAAAAGGGATTAAAGAATAACAAATGATTAAGCAAACAAGAAAGGAAGTAAAGGCAAAATTAAAGGGAAAGGGTTCATAATGGTTGGAAGGAAGGAAATTAGCTCCCATTAAACTTAAACGTAGTTGAATAGTAAGGGACTAAAGCCATTGTCACAAAATTTAAAGAATTCATGGTAGCACTAGAGTCGTGAGTGAACAACAGACCCCGAATAATGGTTTAAAGTGGTGAAGTATTATGTGTTGTAGAAGTGAGTGGGAATGAGATTAATAAGGAGATTGTAGAGCTAAAATTATAGAATTTAAAGGCTAAGGAAGTGTGCAATAGTTGCATTGGCACAACAATAGTATCACAATAGAGATAACATTATTTTTTTCTTCTTTTTCTATAAAATCACCTCTGTTAGAAGCTGTTAGGTGTTGATGGCATAGCGTGTTGATGTAGAATGCAAATAATATGCTATTAGGGTGACATTTTTTTTATATGAAATAAAAATAGGGGAAAAAGACCATAGCTATTAATTTTCAACAACAAATATAGTAACGAGAGGTTATATAGATATTGTCTAAAAGAAAAAGGGCTGAGAAGGACTTAAAGCTTTAATTTCAGATTTTATGTTTAAGAGATGGAAATGGTGAAAAGGGATTCGAATTGGTGGCAAAACAGAGTCAATAGTAATGCAGATTTGTACAAATTTTACAACATGTAAATGTTGTCAATAAGGGTAATAATATGAATTTGTGACCCTTGCAGAGTTATTAGAATGTGGGATATGCAAAAAAAAAATAAGTATTAATAGTAGGATTAAGGTTCAAAGAGCTAGATCTAGGTCTATGCATCATTCTTTATTTTAATTTGATTGAGGCTGTTAATGAACAAAGTTAAATGTTTATGAATTACTTTCTATTAGCATTATAGGATTGTTTATTGAAATTTGAGGTTAAAGGAACAATAAATGATATAAATAGTTAAAAATGATTTCTATCATAAAAGTGATAGCTTCTTTTTAAACATATTACTACCAGAAAAATTGAGTGGAGAACAGTAGAGTTTTAGGGGGTTAGTCTTGGATATGATCCTTACATAGTTTTTTTCAGATAATATTTAAACATTATCATTGAAACATCTCTGACTTGGAATTGTTCATTATGTTGTGTAAACTTTAAATGATAAGTACCATAAGGATTAGACTTGTATTATAAAGTTGCATATTTTACCACACCTATTTTTGGGTAAAAATAATTTCAAAAGAAAAAGAGTAGCACCTATTTTATCATTGCCACAATACTGTGCTCGTCTCTTTCTTACTCTAGCCAGATTATTAACGAGTCTATAGTTGGTTTTATAGTGTATGCATAGTCTTAGACAACCATATAAATTGATATTTAAAATGAACATAGCAAATTCCTCAGTCTTGGGAAGCATTTAATAATGTTTCTTGAATTATTTCCATGTCATATATGCTAGTTTTGATCTTTTTTTTCTCATCATGTACCATATAGGCATAAAATGTTCTCTTTTAAGACTTGCATTTCAAGAAAATTGTCAAATATGTTAAAGAGCCAATGATCATTTTGGAGTTTATTACTTCCCCAATAATAATGTTGCTTTTGATAATATCTTTAATAATTAAATTGTTAGTATTCATATCTCTTTAAATTCTTGGATCATATTAAAGCTCTTCCATAATTATTTCTAATTGCTTAATATTTATAAGTAAACTAAACTTCTTTTTTGCAGAATCAATAAGATCATTTTTTAAGTGGGGGAAACAAGTAACTAATATCATTTTTCTTAGCATCAATTATTCCTTTGTCATTTAATATTCAATCTATAAGCCTCACTTTCTGCCTAATAATGCTCATAATTATTGATTGCCTCCATTACTCTATTATATCCAAGCTTCAATTAACTAAGGAACTATACACATTTTACTAATATTTTCTTGCTCACAATAAAAAAGGTACCAATGGTGGTTTATGGTTTTATCTGAGATTTTTATTAGTTTTATCATTGTAGAGACTATATATGTTGGTTTTTGCTTTCATTATTTTACTTTTAACCTTGCAAATTCTTTATTTGTTAATAAGTTCTAGTTTTCAAGGTGTGTAATTGAGTACTTTCCTTTGAATTTAATTTTAGTACCATGAGTTATTCTAGCTAATCTTGGAAGAAAGCTAACTCAATTATTGGTTTAATATAATGAGCTTATTTTTAATTTTTGCCTAAGTGTGGCAATAATTAAAGTGAAAGCATCTATCATTATTTGCTTTATTTCTTCAAGAGGGGTAGCAAGGTAAACTTATGTATAGCTTATTTTCCTTGCTTCAAGTAAGTTTGCCATATGTATATTTTTGTTATGTAAAATTTATTCACTATCATCTGCATAATTTCTAAATGCATTTGTAGATTATATAGCTAATATACATCATTTTCTTTAGCATGAGCAGGTCATGGTAGGTAGTTTGTGTGTATGCTAGCTATTTATGTGTAAGTGACAATGGTGATATGCTATTCCAGCATGGCTTATGATTTTTTATTAGGATGCTAAATATAGTGACAAGATATTTGATAATTATGTATATTTCCTAGTCTTTATTTATGATAAATTGTAGCTTTTTGTGTGCAGGCACAATTTTCACAAATGAGGAATGTAGCCATGGCATATTTAGTTCCTCTTCACATGCCAATACACTCTTCAAATGCTTCAAGTCTCGATCAACAATTCTTATATGGGATTGTATTTTAGGATACATTTATTTTATTTGCATATTTATAATAATATATGCTAATATACTCTTTTGTAATTATTTAAGTTTTATATATATGAATGATTAGACATTTTATTTATTCATGTAAATAAATATTTTATTCGATTTATAAATATGAAAAAAATAGTGATCGGATATTTAGGTTTGAATTATATTTTTTAAATTAATTTTATAATAGTGAAGGGAAATTCTACCATTAAAAGGAGTCTATAATGATATGATTTTCCTTTATTGAAAGTTAAAAGAAAATTAGTGAAGGGAAAATCTGATAGTTAAAAGGATTCTCTAACGGCCGAATTTGTTTCGGTCATTCAAATTTTTAATAACCGAATTTAAATCCGATCATTTGTACAATGAACCATAGGCCTTTTAATGACCGGCTACAACTAGATTTAGTTAGTTGTTATATAATTTTAACGATCGAATTTTGATTTTTAATTATATGATTCCTTTTGCTAAAGATCACTTTTCTTATAGTGTGAATATCATTAATTTAGAAAATTAGAGATAGCATTACTGCTATTGTGAGACTACTAAAGCTATTAAAAAAGGTTCTTAGAGGAGTCCATAAATTCGGTTCTATCATTGCAAATTGTTCGTTTACTTGAAGCATTATTATTGGTAAGTTTTGAAGGCCAAAATATACATTATTCATCATGAAAATCATGTTTTCATAAGTGTCATATGGTTAGTTACATTAAAAATCATGTTTTCCAACAAAATAAAATTTCATATTTTGATTATTCATCATGAATATAACTTTCATTTTTTTTTCACATGATTTCTCATAATATTGGTTGTTAACATTGTGTTTTTAAGTTATAATCATGTTTCTATTATGCTAATAGATTAGTAGCATGAATTCATGTTTTCTCATGAAATACAACTTTATATTTTTTTTATTCATAGTAAAACTCATTTTCAATCTTTGTTTGCATAATTCTACATGGCCAAAGTTGTTTAAATCATGTTTTCATATCATAAACCTGCTTTCTAAATCATATATGAATAATGGTATGATTATATGAGGATTATGTTGCACATTGAAGTAGTTACATTGATCAAAAGTCCATATCATGTTTTGTTACGAACTTATTATTTTATTTTATCACAATTGTATCATTTATGTGCTTAATGTGAATTTTAAATTTTAGGAGACTGGACTGCATTAGAAAAGCATGATTTCATAGATTAATATAGAGAGTGCACACTAATTACTAGACATAATGTTTATTAAGTATCAACCACAAATCTAGTTATTTAATTATGAATGGCTTGCTCCTTACCTGGAGTTAAAACACTTATGTCAAGTTCATTGATTCTCGGTTTACACCAAGTAGCAACTCCTAACAATTCCCTTATCGCAAGCCTATCTAGCTCACAATAGCAACTTCATTAAGGAGAAGTAATATCACACTTCTCAAAACCTACTAAGCTAACAAATTAAGCATGAGCTTTATGAATAATTCAATTATAACCAAAGAATCATGGTTCATGAGTTTCATGAATAGATCAATTATATCAAAATTATAGTGTTGAAGCTTACAAAGGAGAATTATTTTGGTGTAGCTGTCAATCTTATTGCATATATCATCCAACAGTATAAAAAATAGAAAATAAATGGAAAGTTGCCAAATAGGTGTCTGGTTATGATCTAGATTATAGTGAGCAAATTTAAAAATTAAAACAAATGTGGAGTTTGTTATTTAGAGACTTTAATTTTTTGTTATTGAATTTAAAAGTCACAATCTTCACAACAAGTAATTATTTTAAGCCGTGATTACCTTTCATACAAGTAAACGATACGTATTTAATGAATTAAATTACTTAAAATTTAGCAGAACCCTTAAATAAGGATTTGTGTTAATTCAGTTATTAAATTATAGGAGACATTGAATGTTAAAGTGAAAAATGTAACAGGCAATTCAGTTATTAAATCATGTTTCCATTATGCTAATAAGTTAGTAGCATCAATTCATGTTTTGGCATTGAAAACTCATTCGTTAGTCCGTGTGTTGGGACTTGTATTAAACTTTAAAACCACGAGTGTCTACCTTTTTAGACGTCGTGAAATGCTCAAGCTTTTGAATAGCTTAGCGTGTAAGGGTTACATTCCATCCCAATTCATGTCTAAACCTCAAAGCCTCATATAGGATAAACTTTAGAACCACCCCTAGCTACCCTTTTTATTGTGACAAATTTGAACTTTTTATTAGTTTAGTTTAACTTGAAGTTTTCTCATAACCACCTTAAAATTCTAAGGAAATTCAATTATTTATTTTTTCATTAATAAGAGAAGGTTATGACCTACTTCAAATAAACTCAACTAGCTAGAATTCAAATGCAATAGGTGGCAAGCTATGATTAGTATTCATATGTCCCAGTTGACATATGAGTTAAACCCTAGTTAAGATAGAAATGCATTTATCATCAGTAGGAGTAATAAGGTTGGAAGGATTATTTGTTGTTGTACCATATAACTTATGTATAAATATAGTTAAAGAAATAATATGCCTTTTTTTATTTTGTCAACACCATTTTCATTACATCCTTTCTAACTGTGTCCCTATTACCCTATATGGTATTATGAAACATGAACTCATTTTTCATTGAAATTTAGGGGAGTAGTAATATATCTATCACTCATAAGTATTGTACTTTGGGTATATCAAATGATGAACTAATCAGTCGCTTTACCTTTGATTGGAAAGATCTATTAGGAAGAACCTACTTGTGGGAACCCTTAAGCCTTTAAGACTGAACCAACAGCCTAGATAGTGAACCTAGTAACTCTCCCTAGATTGTATGACCTTAAAAGATATGTGTTATCATTATGAATGTGATATGGGTTTGTTGCATTAAACATTATTTAACTTGTTTGATATCGGGTCAAGCCTATTGAACCTTGTTTTATTTAGATGGGCTCAGCCTAATTTCATTTCAAACAAGACATAAACATTATCCCATGTTCTAGGCTATTACTCTTGCATACACTTTAAATACAAAATAGTTTGGCCTAAGCCTGAGTTTAGGATACTTATGTAGGCCCACCTAAGAAGGAATGGCTAAATCACATATGTAACCTTAGTGCACATAGAAATTGTATACGCATATATTATAAGCCTATGGCTTGTAGTCACATATCATGCTTATCCATGTATATTCACCTCATGAATTTGCACTTTGAATCATGTATCTTCACAAAAAGGTCATTTATAAATATATCTAGCAAGCATTATAAGCTAATATTTTGTAAAAATCTATCATCTCTTTTCATGTATGTGTGCATTTATACCATATTAGATTTTTATGCTTTCACTCTTACATGCATAACATACATCATTAGAGACATTTTGTTATCACCTCACCTAGATTTAGGCACAACTTATATTGGCAAACATCATACATTGCACTTGCATCATTAATATATGCATCACATCATGCTACGTCCTATATCATCTAGCATAGTTATGCCATACACCCATGCATTGACATGTATCATTTAGACTACTAGAATCATTATACATGTTCTTTTTAAGAATAAGTATACATCATATAAGTTACTAAAATAATTTTAGAATAGGTATATCATGTATTTATGCATTAGTATGCATTAAACTAACTCTCACCTGTACTTTAGTACGTATCATATGTCTCCTGCAATATATAAACTTTTGTACTCTCATTCATCAGTTTAGTGTCTTATAGTTTAAATATACATTTCGTTTCATATCCCTACATCATCTATCATGCATGTTAGGCATACATTTGTGTATTTAACATTCTTCAAATGTCACAATTCTCTTCTTGCCTATGTACTATATGACCTTGCAATCATCCTTTTTGTAATTAAATCATGCATATTGTGAATATGGTGAGTTAACATTTTATGTAATCTATTTAGTTTTGCTCTACATGCAATAACCATAGTTCATCCTTAGAATCATGCATTCTCATCAATTATACATATACTTATATCATAAAAAGTCAATTTGCATCTTTTAGGTATAGGTATACCATGCATACATGCATTAGCATACATCATACATCATACATCATTCATACATTACCTAGAAATAACACACACTACTTGAATCACTTTATGCTAACACGCATACGCCCTGTTCTATTTTACCTAATATAAATATGTCATGTATATATGCATTGTTATGTATCATATGCCATATAGATCATTCAAGTTATTCTAAAATAGGTATATTAATTTGCATTATACTAACCTCTTTAATTCTCATTCATGCTTTGCATATCATTTTATACTCCTTATCCTCTATACATCACCTTATATCATATGTCCATTAGCCCCCATACTCTTATTCATACACCACTAGGGTCACTTGTCCTACTATACATGATAAGTTTCATAGGAGTCATTTTAGGAATGGATGTTTACATATCCTCGCATCACATATAACCTTGTATTATATTTTTTTCTTTTACTTTTTTTAAAGCATAAGGACATCATACACTCAAATATTAACATGCATTATATATCACATACACTTATTTATACATACATGACATATTATAAAAATGAGAATATGATTTGCTCATACATTAGCTTGCATTATACATACATCATTCATCATGTGTATCTCCTATGTTATCACATATGCATATTATTCATATATGCACAATGCATAAAGATAGTTTACACCACTTTGTGATATCTTGCATCCATGCATTAAGCACCAACATGTACCTTTGGAATCATTTTTCAAAATATCACCTCTTATGCGTTAACTTATCATGTATCCATTCATTAAACTAGTCTCTTATCTATACCTGCATGAATTATACATGACATTAGATATTGTCCATATTTAACATCACATTAAGATCATCATGCATTCATGCCTCAATCATGCATACGTAGTCAACATTATTAGAACTATTTTGTGCAAAGTGCCAGACCTTAAATAGATTCTTAGATTAACCATTGACCAAGCATGCATGATATGCATCACTAGGGATTATTTTAGGATTAGATGATTTACTCATATATGCACTAAAATGCATCATACCAGACTCTTGTGCTTATAACGAATGCATGCTTGCACAAAATTAAAGATAGTTTACATCTCATACCATTTTACTTGGACATTAGGTATCCATGTATTAAGTATCATATTAGACTTTTATACATTCATTTATGCATCCACCATATACATGTAACATGCACTCTTAGAATCATGATACAAATCTTCATCATCTTATTTAGATATAGGAACGTCATGTGTTAACATATATCATGCAACATACTAGTCTCTTGTACTCTCACTTGTACAAGCACAACATGTATAATTAGAGTTATTGCCATCAATTAGGCATACATAGCATAGATTTAGGCATATGTACTTAAGGCTTTACCATGTATCTTAATGCTTGAACCATGCATATCATACGTCATGTAAAAGCAATAACCAAGCCTCATACTAATGGTATCTCTTTTTATTGAAGGTCATCACTTAGATTTCTCAAGGAAACAAACTCTACTTTTTTTCCCAAAAGATCCAAATTAAATCACTTCCATGAGAAGCCACCTTATTGATATCCAAAACCTCATAGACCTTAGCATAATACCAAACCTAAAAAATGACTTAAACCAAACATTTCCATATCCCACAAATACCCTTCAAATCTTTGAAAGATGATTTCCTTTTGCTCAGGCCTTTAATTTACTCCCCTAATATCCAATGCTCAACTAGATGATTTCATACATTCCAATTTCCAAAGTGGAAACCTTATGGAATTAGGGCAATGGTATGATTTAAAAATTGATGACCCCTCTAAGCTTAGCTTTTCTCATTTCCTTTATTTTGAATGATAAATTATCACTTTGCCTTGTTCTTTTTATGAGCATATTTTCTTTCTCAGTTCATTTGTTACATAGCCTGACACCTTTGAAAGTTAGTTGAGAGGGAAAAAGAAAGAAAAATTAAAAAAAAAAACAAAAATCAACTTATCATATGCACTAAGATGAGCAACTCAAGAATCCTTGAAAAGTGGC
>CANXYI010821106.1:0-12425 GCA_948208565.1 Hura crepitans | reverse complement strand
GGCCATCTTTTCTGATAAACTTGATTGTGATAATTAGCCCTTAATTGCTTCTCATCTAACAAGTTCAACTATTGGAACCTTTACTCAACCTAGGCTGCTTTAGGAATCTTTGTTTCTATAACCACTCTTAATGACTAGAGTTCAACCTTTATTGGGAGTATGGCATTTGTCCCTTATATAAAGGAAAATAGAGTAGCACTCGTTGAGGTTTGGATAGTTGTCCTATAATCCTAAATAACAAATAGGAGTTTGTCAGCCCAGTCCCTGTAAGTTACAACTGTCTTAGCTAGGATCTTCTTAACATTCTTATTTGCTGCTTCATTAGCTTATGGTCTGTAAGTAGAGGATTTGTGGTGTTGTATCTTATATTTTTGTAATAGTGCCTTTGTCTTAGTCTAAAATTGGACATCGTTGTCTGAAACTATGTGATGTGGAACCCCACATCTGCAAATTAGATTATTCTCTATAAATTTAGCCATCTCTTTTGCTCTCAATTTCTTGAACGATTTCACTTTAACCCACTTCAAGAAATAGTCGATGGCTACCACAATGAAATGATGCCTATTTGAGCCTATCGGATATATCTCTCCGATTATGTCTATCCCTTAGGCAACAAATAACCAAAGAGATGACATACTGTGTAGTTATGAGACTAGCACATGTCTTAAGTCCCTATATTGTTGACACTTATGGAAAATTCTATACATACTTGGAACAATTAAGGTCTATAGTAAGCCAAAAGAACCCTTCGCACATTATCTTTTTGGCTAACTCTAAACTATTCATATGTGTGCCACAAGACCCTGTATATATCTCTTCCATAACCTTTTGCACTTCTCTCTTTTCCAAACAACAAAGTTTAAGACTGTCTAACTACCTTTTGTATAAAATCCCACTTAAATTGATGAATTGAGATAATAGCTTTCTCAACATCCTCTTATCTCTATCTATAGCTTCTTCGGGAAATACTCTTTTCTCCAAGTAATTTTGGATATCATAAAATAATGATTTATCTTTTTCTCTTTCTAACTCTATTATCTACTCTATCTCATAGTAAGGCTTTTTTGAACTGGAAATAAGCACTAGTTTCATGACTATTCTTTTTAGATTATCCCATATAGAGACCAAGGTGGCTAAAGCTCTTGCTAGTTGGTTCTAACCTCTAGTAACATGGTGAAAGGTACATATCTTGAATTGTCAATTGATAAATCTCAAGTGCTTTGTATAAGGCATTAATTTCTCTTATTGGATAGCCCATTCTTCCTTGGTTTGATACACTACTAAGGATAAATCTTTGAATACCTCAAATATCTTTTCATCGAGAACCAATAATGCGTCGAGCCCAATTATGCAAGCTTCATATTCTGCCACATTGTTTGTAACTTTATACCTCAACTTTCTAACTAGCGACAACTTTTCTCCTTCAGAGGTTAACATAATTACCCTAACTCTTACCCCTTGGCTATTTACTGCTCCGTTAAAGTACATTTGCCACCCTTATATTATAATTAAAGTATAGATTCTCATATAGGAATTCCAACTCCAGTGACTCACCTTCTAATGGATTGCTAGCCAAAACCTCTACAATTGCTTACCCTTTTATGGTCTTCTATGTGATGTACTCAATGTCAACCTTTTGCAGTAGAAAAAGCCACTTACTTATCCTTCTTACTAAATATAGAGCTATCTACAGATATCATAAGGGATTGTGATTTAATATTGCCTGTATTGGATATGATTAGAAATAATGCCTCAATTTCTTTGAAGCTTATACCATTGCTAAACAAATCTTTTCTACTTTCACGTACTTGGCCTCATAAGGAAGAAACTTCTTGCTCAAGTAGTAAGTCGTAAGCTTAACACTAAACTCATCCTCTTGTGCTACTATAGCCCTTACTAATCTTTTTTTTAATAGATAGATAGAGAATTAATGGCTTTCTATGTCTTAGTGGTTGTAAAATCGGTGGATTTATAAGATATTCCATAATGGTGTCGAAAGCCTTCTGGTAGTCATCATTCCACTTGATTGGTTGGTTCTTTCTGAGAAGCTTGAAAATAGGCTCACATATGGTGGTGAGCTTGGCTATAAACTAACTGATGTACTGTATTCTACCTAAAAATCCCTTAATCACTTTCTCTTTCTTTAGAACTGGCATACTGATAGCTTTGACTTTATCAAGGTCTACCTCAATCTCTCTTAGACTCACTATATGCCCTAAGAGCTTACCTGAAGTTACTCCAAAGACACACTTCTTTAGGTTTAGACACAGATTATGCTTATCAATTTGCTAAAAGAACTTTTCTAATGCTTCAAAATGTCCTTCCCTTGTAACAGATTTAATCATCATGTCATCCATATAGACCTCCACTTCCCTGTGAATTAGGTCATCTAAAATTCTCATGGGCATCCTCTGATAAGTAGCTCCTGTATTCTTTAACCCAAAAGGCATGACTCTATAGCAGAAGGTTCCTCATTCAATAATAAAAGTGGTCTTTATCTTGTTTGCTATCTTATTTAGAATCTAATTATAATCGGCATATCCATCAATGAAACTATACATTTTACACAGTACTGCACTATCAACTAAGACATCTATGTGTGGTAATGGAAAATCATCTTTTGAGCAAGCTTTGTTCAGATGCCTGTAATCTATACACATCCTAACTCTACTATCATTCTTGGCGACTAGTACCATGTTAGCTAACCAGGTTGGATACTGTACTTCTTCTAAGAACTTAGCTTTGATTTGTTTGTGTACATCTTCTTTTATCCTCTCTATCCATTTTAGCCTCATTCTCTTCAGCTTCTGCTTTATCGATTTTGCTTCTAATAGCATGTTCAACTATTTTCTGTGCACTTTAGGCATATCTTTGTAGGTCTAGGTAAAGATTTTTTCATATTTTTTTAGTATTCTCTTAAATTTTATCCTTTCTCAGGAGTTATATTAAGTGCAAACAAGGTAGTATTGACTGAATTAATGTTAAACATGTTATGTATGTCATGATTATAATTATGCATTATGTAATTAGATGAGACATAAAAAAAGCAAAATTGCTCATCTTATTAATAAAATAATTAGAAACATTGTCATCTAAAAGTTCAGGTACATATAAAATTTTAGAAAAATCTTCTAAAGAGCCATCTTCTTCCACCTTTTTCTTCTATTTGTCTTAAATCATGGCAGCGGTTAAAATTTCTTCCTTAGGCTCAATCTCTAAGTTTGCTAGATTAGTCATGACCTCTTTATCCCAAAAATTTAAGGTGGCCTTGACTTTGCCTGTAGCCCAATCAAACACATCATTGAAGATTTCAAACTTAGGCACGACCTTCCCTTTTATGATGGTAAGCTCTGACTCTCCATAATAACTGATATTCCCCTTAGCCCAAACAAAACTCTTTTTCTAGTGGCGGGATACCCTTTCTCATCTTTTTTAGTTCGAAAGTTTCTGTTATGTACTTTAGCCCCCTTCAATCTTTCTATCGTTTTGGCTATATAGTTGAGATCAACCCATCTAAATCATGTCCCAAACTAGCATGTGGTGAATAGTTCATCCTTTTAAGCATATTTACAACTTTGGGATCATCCTTTTCCTTTTCTAAAAAAATCCCAACTATATGGAAATCATTGAAAGGCTGGTTCGCTATCTTAAGCATTGAAACTTGATTCTCCCTCATAGCCCGTATGGTCATAATCTCACCATCATGGGAGATCTTTATCATTTGATGCAATGTTGATGGAATCCCTCATAACTTATAGAACCATGGCCTTCCTAACTATAAGGAGAAATTCGTCAAAATATCAAGTACTGCAAATTCCACATCATCGATAATTATCCCTGTTTTTTGACCTTAACTTTGAAAGTCCCATATGCCTATCTCTTAGTGTTGTCGTAGGCCATAATAGTGAACTTAGATTGAGAGATTATTAAATCTTCTATCCTATATGTAGTTACTACTTTGGTAGGCATACATTGATTGATGACCCATGTAACACCCTAATACCTAACCAATAGCTGGTTTAAATATTGGATGTCACAAGTGATATCTTCTACCCGAGCTGGTTGTCCGATCTGAATGGAAGACATTATACAAACTTAACTATCTTACTACTACACATATATATAATCAGATAACCTAGGGCCTAATATCTTTACATATACATGAGTGCCAATCTAATATCGTTACTCACTTGTTAAACTCTTTAACTTGAGTTGCTTTGCTTAAGATTGCTACTCAAAACTCTTGTCTACTACCTACACACCAGTAGAAGCCAGTACGCTGAGCAATGACACTCACTAGTATAATCAATAAAATATATGCATAACATGCAAGCATAAAAGCGTGCATCTTGAATATAATAACATTTACAATTTGTAATAATCTTATACCTCAACATATATATACTTATAAGATACAGGTTTGATACATACTCAGCAATGCAAATGTATACCCACACAACATAAATAATTTTTGCCTTTCTCTAATTAACAAAATTCTTCTAATTCATAGTTCTTTTTGAGATCAGTATTTCAAATTCAGTCAACTTACTTTAGTTAATAATATAAATCTAATACTTATTATCATCTTGTTCAATTTTTATAAATATCATCATACCTTTACAGATATACATTACATTCATTATCTGACATAATACAATTTAATCATTTCTTACATTAATTATCTCACACTGTGAAAAGCATATGTTATTTATTTAACTTCACGATTTTGTTCCTATTCTTCTAACATTTCTTGCATCTGCAAAATTATCTTAATTGACCACATTGATTTCCTTTATTATAATATTCTTATCACAATAATTCTTTTATACTTGAACGAGATTAAATAACTTTTATTCTGTATATGAATTGATCATACAATGTTATTAGTTTGATAATTAAAACCCTCCATATCAATCTCTATATTTTTATTAACTTTTTAATTTAAGCAACCCATATTTGATAGATAGAACTCAATAACTAGACTAAGGGGATATAAGTGTGCAATGGTTTACATTTTAGACCTGATGATTGCTGCACCGGCATAACGGGATAACAGTAATTGTGCAGTAATCCTGACAAACCAGTCGATGGCTACACCTGCATGAATAGATGTGCAGTGGTTTTGACAGACCTATCGATGGCTACACCAGCATAAATTATCATGGCATGCTAAAGTATATAATGGATTACAACAATGTACAATATGCATATATGAGATCGCCCAAATAGACCTAACGGCGGCCATACCCGCATAAACGTGATACCAAATATCTAGCAACTGCTTTATTTCCTAGGTGATCGATCGACCTATCCTGTGTACTGTCTAACTCATATAGGCCTTATTCACGGTGTCATTAATATTTACTTTAATTACTTGAGTCATTTATATTGTTTTAATTTTGAAATTTCACTTACTTTGGATTGATTCGTTACCATCATTACCAACCACTCATATCCATGAATTAGCAACATTATTTTTTAGGCACACTTAGGGTGCCATCACTTTCATAATACACACTCATGATCTCATTGTTTTGTACATCTTATACAATATGTACTTTACATGAGTCATAAAATAACATAATGTTTTTATATATGTAACGAAATGAACAAATTACATCTTGATATTTTTTCTTTCATTGTATACAATATATTATGGGTCATATGGTCACGAACGTTTATCATCATCTCTTCCATTTTTACATTTCATCATTTGTGTACAATATGTTACTATAAGAGTGTAACTTTACAATATGTTACTGTAAGAGTGTAACTTACTTTCTCTTTCAATTTCTATATACTATATTATTGTCCATATTTGCTTCATTAGTAATTCTTTAAATTTGTTGTTTTCATAATTGAACACAAACTCAAACTTTCTCGTAGTATTTTCCTTTTTATCAACGTCTTTAATAATTTTTATCATTATTCTGTAATTTTCCAATTAATCAATGGCATCATATTCTCTAATATAGATTTTGTACCTTATTCTCAATTATTATTATTATGATTATCCAACATTTCCCATTAATTGTCTTCCATTATTACTATAATCTTTTAATTATCAAACATACATATTATTCAATGTCACATTTAATAAATACCATTTTTAACAATTACCAATTATACTACAATATTATATTTATCTAATAATTTACTTGATCTATATATATGTACATACACATAGGATTTTAAATATCCATTTATTTAATTCATACATACAAATATTCACTTAAATATTTATCTATTTAATTAATTCCATACCTTGGTAATAAAATTACACATTAATATTTTTCATTTCTTTTATTTTATTTTACTTTATTATTTTTTTCTTAAATATTATTCCACACATTTTTTAACTCATTTATTAATTATAAATACCACATATCTGTACATAATTCATACAAACACATTTATTTATAATTATGCATACTTGAATTAATTATTTAGTTATAACTTAATATATAAATATAACATTAATTCATATATGAACATGCTATTTTCTTCATTTCATTTTCTTCACTTAATTAACCATATCAATATAACACATATTAACTTCATATACTTTAAGTACTAATATTACCTATATAAACATTATATTCATTATTATTTACTTAAAAATTTATTTGAGACAACCATATACATATATTTACATATATACATAAGAATTCTTTTATTCATCAATTTAGGCATTCACCATCTTATTTTTATTATACTTTATACCATTTTTTACCATAAATTTTAATACAAGAATTAACACTTAAGTCAAACATTAACATATATATTTCATAATTTCTGCTAACTTAAACATTATTACATATTCATTTACCTTTCTTATACTATACTTCACAAAACTTATTTTGTTAACACCATAATCAATTTAACCTCAATTTTTTTTTATCATACTTTTATTCATTATATCCCATTATTTCCTACAAATTTCTTATTAACATACATATATTCAACCATTTCATCACTTACATAAACTAAATTCCATATAACCATATATGATCAACTTACTCAATTCCTCCATATTAATAAACCAACTAATTAAATCATCTTATACATATTTATGTAACTTAATCATGCCTTATCTATGCATTAAACACAACAAAATCACAAACTAAGCAATTTCCATACAAACACATATATACCTGAAATTCTTCAATCACACAAATAAGCATATATTTTATTGAATACACTTACTTATGGGTTCATTTGCCTCCAAATTTGCCTTCCACATTATTGATTTACTAATCCCATGCTTACCACTAAAATTCACTATAAACATAATGTATTTTTCATTAAAAGAATTCCTAAAAAATTCTTACTTGCTCCAAACTCCAAATCAACACTAGCATCACTTAATTTAGCTCCCAAAATAACCTAGAAAATTAATAAACCTTGAAAAAAATCCAACTTATGATCATATGAAATTTGAGACTTCAAATTTCTTTATACTTGAATCTCACCAAATCTTCTTTGTTTTGCTTTTTTTTTTTTATCATTTTTAGGCTTTATAAAGGTCTTAGAGGAATTCAACATCATTGATTTGGGGCTTTAGGTGCATTTTAGGGGTTAAGGAGAAAGAAAAATCATGGTTATGATTTTTGGAACTGTTTTAGGCACCAGGACAATGGTTTGCCCAAATTTGAGTAAAGTCTTATCACAGCAGACACTTCAGTAGTTTTATTGGTCCTACAGTAATTGGCTCCCCTTGTGCCTTTGTTATTCAAATTTATTCTATTGTTGAACCCCCTAAGTTCTTCTTCTACTCAGCATGCTCTTCTTCTAGATCAATTGCAATATCCTTGAGTGATTCCTAATCTTTGAGCCCTTTGGCCTTTAAACTTAAGGATTGCCATTTTTAATGAACATACAGATCTAATATGATGTCTCTAGTTTCCTTCTCATCACCAGAACCCTAGACTTCTATACTCTATGAAGGTTTCATTAGGTTTCTATTTAAGTAGTTTGAGGTCTTTTATTGTAACCTTCATATGCGTGCTGCAGTCATATTGGCTAATAAAAGCTTTAATGATCTTCCCCCAATCTTCCTTAACCTTCTTCTCCAACCTATGGTACTAGTTAATGGCTCTCCCTTACAATGTAAGGTTGAAGTAAGCTATCTTTTATTTTATGCTGAGCTTTATGCCCCGCAAGACTATAGCATTTTGCTTAACATGGGCTCTTAGATCAATCATTTTATCAAACTTGGGTAGCTCTAGCATTTTAAATTTAGAAGGTAGTAATTCCTCAAATTCAAAGGTAAGCTCATTCGAATCTAACCCTTTACCCATAGAGATGAGTTTGGCTATTGCCTCTATCTTTTCTTCCAGTTTTTTCATATTAGCATTTTCAACATATCAAGGTGTACCCTTTTTTATCAACTTCGTCATTAGATTCTTTATAGAAATCAAATTTTGGGTTGAGTACTCAACTTTTCTAGCCTTTTCACCTGAACTCATATCTTTCTTCTTTGTGCCAATTCCCCCCAGAAGCAGCAGTGGTTCTTCCAATAGGTGTAGCTACTATTGCTTTAGCAAGTGGTAGTGAATTAGAAGTAAAAGCAACCTTAGCAATTGCCTTTAAGATCATGGACATCATCATTCTTTCAAATTCCTTGAATTTCTAATCCATTTTGGCTTCAAAGTCCTAAGTAGAAGAAATACCTTCTCCTTTTCTTGCCATATCTTTTAGGTTTTGAGTATTAAGGATGATTTCTTGTTGAGTTATTCTTCTGTTTAACCCACGTACCTAAGTGGCTTAAGGATCTATGATAACTACAAAATAGAGGGTTGGAAGTGATGAATGAAACTCAAAAATACATGAGGATGCATAAAATGCAGATAGATGTTAATGTATACAATAACAAACACAAGCAAGAGCCTTCCACCCTTATCACTTCCCACAGATGAGGTCAATGTGTTCTTTCTTATGAGGGTTTATCTATGGGACATTAGGCCCCAATAGATTTGAATAATGAACCATGAATAGTTGAACATTATTTCTCTTATATTTCAAAGAACGCATACAAGATATTTGGCCCATATATGATGGATATGTTTAATCAAACTAAAATGTGGGGTCTAACCCATTCTAATTAAAAAGGCCCAATGGATTCAACATCATCTCGGGATGACTAAGACATATTTCACATATATTGGCCCATATAGCACACAATATAACATTAACAAGGAAACTTAGGGGAAGTTGCTATTGGTTATTACATGGGCTTATGGTTAGGTCGCGCAAGTTATAGTCATCCAAGCATAGTCCCTTCATAATAGGTTTATCTTGTCATATGCGGTATGATGCTTGGATTTGGTGCCACCTCTAACAATTTCCCAAATTGAATGAGAATGGGTTCATGCTTCAAAATGACATCAGGGTAAAAAAGGACACTTAACTTATTTTAAGGCTCTAGCATGTAATACAATTTTAAAAAAGATAATATATAAATTCAAAACACAAAATTCCATATTAATTTGAGATAATTTTGGAGTATGGTCTCATGATGTCCTCAGTAGAGCTGCTACTATTCGCGTCCTTTCCTTTTCAAGCCTGGTCAAATTGAAACAATCAAAGACTCAACCTAAATCTCACCTCTTGAGTCCTGAAAGACAAGAACAAAATTAGAGAAATCCTAAATCATTCCTATTTGATTAGCCTAGAAAGAGCGAGTTAAGCACCATAAGGTAGAAGTCGTCACCCAACCAGAATTGAGAAATACCTTATAGGGCCAAAAACCAAAGCAGTTTGGAACGCTACTCTTATTTATATCTTAAGCTAATATGGAATTTTAGACTAAATTTATAATTTTATCATTTTTCTCAAGAAAGTTTCAAAATTAAAACATATTTATAAAGAAAATAAAGAATATTATATATAAAATTAGGTAATTGATTATTTTGAGAACTTTAGTTCTCACATGCTAATTTTGAGAAAAATAGTTTTATTATTTATGACTTTTATTAAGGAAATATCAAAACCCATTTTATTAGGAAAATGCCAATTAATTAGGTATAAAACAAATTGGTTATTTTTTATAACATGCAAAAATCACTTTCTATCGATTATAATATTCACAGAATATACAAGGAAATAATGCGAATGTAATAAATTACACGATAATTACCTAAAATATAATCTAACCAAAAAAATAAAAATTACAAGGAAATTACCTAAAATACATTCTTACCAAATGAAAATAAAATTACGTTGAAATTATCTAAAATACAATCTAGCCAAATGAAAATATAATTACATTGAAATTACCTAAAATACAATCTAACTGATAATATAGAATAAAACAATCAGGAAAAAGACGAAGGTTAGATGACAATAAATAAAAGGAAATAAAATAATAAAATAAAGGGGGAAAATTAAAGAGTTCACTTCACTGGATATTGGATAAGAGGGAAAGGACAAGTTAAATAAAACCTGATAGATCTCAAATAACTCGCATCACAACAAAACACAATGTTCGTATAAAGCGAATGATGAAATTGACAAAAAGAATAAATAATACAAAGGATATGAAATAAATAATTAAATAAACAATGAAAGAAATGAGAACTAAAAATAAATAATCAATAAACAATATGTGAGAAGAGAACAAATAATAATTGAATCAAAGAACACAGAAGAAAAACGTCTTAATAATGGATAAACAAGATAAAAGTTCTACATCTAACTAGTAGATAAATGCCTAAAAAAAATAAAGTTTCCATATTTAACTGGTAAATGGGTTACAAATAAAATAAAATAAAAGGACACCACTCCTGATTGGCAGACGGATGTGAAAAGAAAAAGAAAATAAAGTAGGAGAAGAAGGTTTGTTTGACCCACCTTGTATAATTGCCTTCAAGAATGATCTTCAATTAACTTGAGAGTAAAAGGGCAAAAAGTTTTTAAAAGAACCTTTACAAAGAAAAAACAATGTTTAAAAAGTGGTTTTTGTATTTTTTAGGTGTGCACTTACTGAGAAAAGTCGACTCCTTAGATTGGCACAGAGTTTGACTTATATACATGAAATTCAAGATTGAAAATGGGCATTTTGCCAAAATGACTATTTCCCAAAGTGAAATGGCTATTTTGAAAAAATGGCCCTTTTTCGTAGGTTGTATAAGAGTCCATGCAAGACTCTGATACGTAAAACGATGCTATTTTGGGAGGCCAAAATGGCCGTTTTGACTAAGCCAAAATGGCCAACAAAACGACATTGTTTTTTCCCAAAACAATGAAAATTAATTTGTTTTTATTTTTGTTAGTTTTTGACTATTTTCCTCGAGCTTTGTAAAAAAAGATCTTAAATTTGGTGACAACATTCTATTTAATATAATTTTCTATCTTTATTTATCATTAGGCAGTTTGAACACGGGAGCCCTAAAAACTTAGTTTTTACAGTAAGTATGCTTGGAATTTTAGTGCTCTAGTTACATTAAACAAGAGTTGGTGTTTTCTCTCAATAATGTTGTTTTTGCTGAGGTGTTTCGACACAACTTGTTTGATGGTTTATATCAAGTTAAGAATAAAAGGTAGGAAGTAGGAATTTAATGCCATTATTTGAATGAATACACTGATTTCTTTTATTAAATTGATTAGGTACAAGAGTACATAAATTCTAAAGTAAATTTTTAGTCTCAAATTTACTAAACATTAGAAAAATCCAAGCAAATCTGCTAAAATCATCAACTATAGATAGAAAATATCTATGTCCTTACATGGAAGATGTACAGGGTCCCCATATATCTACATGTATAATATGGCTAAGTCACAAAAGAGTTAATAGGAAATGAAAGTTTCTTTTGTTTAGCATAGTGGCAAATGTCACATGCTTCATAAGATTTATTTGGTATATCTGATGATGAAGTAGTCTGACGTAAGTGAAGTAACCTTTTATGGGAAAGGTGACCTATTCCGTAGTGCCAAATCGGAAAGAAATTATGAATAGAAGAGATGGATGATGGTAGAAGAGAAATAAATGGATGATGGTAGAAGAGAAATGGCTAGGTGTATGAGATGGTACAAACCACCCTTTTGCTCAGATAAACCAATCTTCCTTTAAGTCTGATGATCTAAGTAGAATGAACTATTAAGAATCAAGCAACAGTTAGTGTCATTGATAAGCTTACTTACAGATATCAGGTTGACGCAAATAAAAGGTATATAGAGAACATTGTAAAGGATCAATTCTAGATTAAATTAGACTGTCCCAATATGAGTGACTGAAACTTTGTGATCATTAAGAAATTTCACAAGATAAGCTGAAACTTTCTTGTATGATGAGAAAAATGATAAATAGCAAATTATGTGATTAGTAGCTCTACTATCTAAAATCCAAACATTGTAGTTGGAATTTTAAAGAGATACTATATATAGAGTTGTATTAGAACCAATAGTTTCAAAGAATGGTGTAAGGT
>CANXYI010821075.1:0-10947 GCA_948208565.1 Hura crepitans | reverse complement strand
TCTGAAGTTGACTTGGTTCAAGTAGTGCTAGAGACATTGTACCTACAGCTAATTTTTTCCTTCAGATAGTGCTAGAGACATTGCATTTGAAGTTGACTTGGTTCAGGTAGTGCTGGAGATATTACATTCGAAATTAATTTTTTTTTCTTTAAACAGTGTTGGAGACATTGCATCTAAAGTTGACTTGGTTCAGGCAGTGCTGGGGATGTTGCACCTTAAGCTGATGGGATTCGATAGTACTGGAGACATCGAACCTAAAGCTAATTTTTTTCCTTTAGACAGTATTGGAGATATTGCATTTAAAGTTGATGGTATTTGAGTAGTGCTAGAGATGTTGTACCATCCTTGCCCCCCTGCAACTGAGCAAATAGAGGTGGATTGTTATTGGTTTGACATTTGTGATATTGCATAGAAAATTTGGCTTGCCCCTTATTAAGAAAAAAAGAGGTGAAAAGTGTTAGTCATTAGAGGTCATTTGTAGCATAGACACATGATGTGTGCGAGTGCATCTTTGATTCATGTCATAAAAATTTTTTTTTCTCTTTATTATATTTAATATTATAATAATTATTATTATGTTTTTTTATGTTTTTTTGCATTATAATTCTAGTTTAATTATTCATTTTGCTGATTCATCAATATTCTGACAAAAAGATAAATACAATAAACAAAATATGACAATTTTATAAATGAAAGCTTTTGAGTACAAAATTTTGTGTCCTAAACTAATATGTACATAAAAAGAAAAAGAAAAGGTCTAGAAAGCCAAAAGGTGTCTCTAGGTCCGAAGCATCTGGATTTTTGCCTTAATTGCATCCAGCCTGCTGGACATCTTACGACGGGACTCCTCGATCCTCATGCTAAGGTCTGTGTGAATGTGGTAGAGCTGTTCCATCATCCAAGCTTTCATACCCCATAAGAGACTTTCGTATAATGGTGGAAGAGGTGCTAAAGAAGATAGACTCGCCTCATCTATTCACTATCTCTAGGCTAGTGGTTGAGAAGATGAGTTTACCCCTAACAACTCAAAAAGGTCGACTTCAAAGCAATCATCTTCTCTTCACTACTCTTTTGCCTTCTCATCTAACGCAGCTTTTATTAGCAATCTATATCTTACTGGCACTTGTGAGTCAGTCTTCATGATCCCCATAGCTATACAAGTATCGCCATTGACCTAGAGCTGCTCTTAGAGTGTTGCACTAAGATGTTACTTTAGAATACCCAGACCTAGTAAGATGGCTGTGATGACTCCTCCAACAATGATCCTTTTGCCAGGGGATTTACTGGCTTGGTATAAGTGCTCGAGAATGGTCTACACTGGGTTAAACTGGATACTATGCACCATAGCTTAAAGCCTATAGAGCTTAGTCTATTTCACTTGACCAGCACTGCCTACATGTCCTAGCTAACTAACACTGGAGACTTTGTGTAGATAATGATGGACAGGATCCCTAATGGATGATGCCTTGGTCTAGCTTGCATTGTAAACTATGCCAATTTGATCGAGGAACTCCCAATACTAGTCTAAACTCTTTAAGATCTTCGTATCCCCATCAACTAGTAGATGGAGTAGCTTGATAAACTACAGAAATGATATCTGGTATCTAGTCCTAAGAGCAACAAAGTGTATGGTAAAAGTGTCAACTAGATATACTCATCGAAAGCAAAATGTGCTCATTAACTTTAGAGTGATAGCAGGGTATGTAGCGCACCTCCAAAAATAAAACTCCCACCATCTTGCTTGTGCCAATGGCTGGTTTACCCTCTCAAGCATGCCTAGGTCTCTAAGGGTCTGCATGCATAAGTAGTGGCTCCCAATCTATGTAATGGTTGAGAGGTATTGGAATTGCTTAACCTCCTCATTAGTAAGCCAACTCAGTACAACCATGTGTTCGGGCATGGGTTGGTGACATGGGTAGCTTTGTTGGTGTCGTGAAGGCATGGTTGTGTATATATATAATGTCTTTGATGTAAAGATGAAATGGTGAAAATGTATGAAAATGATAAAAATGGAAAAATGTAGACTTAAATAGATATCAAGCAAAAATGGCTATTTTTGCTAGAGCAAAATGATTGTTTTGACTTATGGAAAACGGCTATTTTGGGCCTTGAAAATGACCATTTTAAGCCTTGAAAATGGCCATTTTCAATAAGAAAATGCCCGTTTTCACCCAAAATGCCCATTTTCAAATGGAAAATGGCCATTTTTAGTAAGAAATGCCTTTTTTTTTAACTTTTTAGGCTATAAATGCACTAATATATGCATAGATCCTCATGCCACTTGAGTTTTTTTATGTTTTTTTTTTGTAGTGATAGGCGATGAATTTCTTCAAAAACTTCATAAAATTCTTGACCTCCCTTCTATGTGGGTAACTTCTGTTCTGTCTCCCTATAATGGTTTGAAATTTCTTTGAAGAATTCATCTTGATCCATTTTTTCTCAAAGCTGCTACCCAATTTTGGGACCTATAATTTCATGTCTTTTGGTTTTCTCATCAAGACTTATGTCCCCTATCTGAAGAGTTCGCTACAATCCTAGGTGTGTCCTACTCATTTGATACGCTGCCTTGCTGTTCGACTTGCATTTTTTACTACCCGTATGAAGTGGTTGATGTGTTGGGCATACTAGCATCATTAGCTACTAGATGGGTCCTAAGGAGAGAATCGATCTCTTTAAATGCACTGTTATCCTATGCTGAAGGCTACACTGATATTCTATCCCTTCGTACAGGCATATATTTATTTATGTTTTTCTCCAAGTATCTAATAGTTTCATCTGAAGGTCATTTTAGAGATTATCAGCTATTTAGTGTGGTCAGTGGTTTGATGAAGGGTTTGAATCCCTTTCTTTTAATCCTTGCTGAAACAATCCTCAGCTTTGATGTTGTACTGTTCAAAGAAGTTGAGATTTTTTTTATGGAAGCCCGCATCTTCTTCACATTTTTTAAGAATAGATTGCCCCCAAAGGGGTTTTCACCCTATCATTTACTCTGTCTTTTGCCTAAGAAGCCCTTTCAAGTTTTCATTCCTAATAGACTTTTTGAAGGTAGACTGCCCTTACTAGTTTTCACCCTATCCCTTGCTTGACTTTTGCTTAGGATACCTTTATAGGTTTTCATTCCTAAAAGCTTTTAGAGTTTAAAGCATTTACTATCCCATGCTATCATGCATCATTTGCCAAATGTTAAGCAATGGATCCTTTGGTTGGCTACTTTAACATATGATAAAATAAGTTTTAGGAACTCTTGGGTTTTTTTGCAGTACGTGCAGTATAGTGGCACATCAAACTATGTTATTTTAGTTAATTTTCATAAGGTTACTTTTTGGATCCCTGATCGATGTATGAGGCAATTTGGTGGGACTCAAGGTATTGTTACTTGCCCATTGTCCTTTAAAGGGGGAGATCTATTTGTCACCTTCATTACTAGTTATCATGACCTGTGGAAGTAATTACCTTTCAAGACAAACTTTCTACCTAAGGGTGTTTGCAACTTTCGAACTTCTGATCTACATAAAGAATGGGTAATAAGCCCTTCTCGGGACAACCGATTTTGATGGCTGAAGATAAGTGGTGAGAACAACAATAAAAGGCAAAAGATACAATTTTTTTGTAAAATATTTTCATTTCTCTAGTTTATAAGATTTTCAACTGTACTTATTAAAGTGGTCTTATTTATTTGCATTATATTGGCATTTTATGATAATCACATTAAGACATTAATGCAATAACAGATTTCCTCATTTAATCAAGGGAGATCTTAATTAGATCTTAAACTCTTATTGTCAATAAGCCCTTATGGGTTTTCTTGATTGACCATTTTCTCTTAGCCCCTAACTGTTGCATAGGATGCCTTTTTTCAATTTTCAACCCATAGGGCTATTTTTCTCTTCTTTTTCTCATTCATTTGTCTTTAGCCATAAAACCTTTTTATTTTGTCCATATGCATAGGCTCTTTGAACTCGTTTCCATCATAATTTGTAAGAATTGCAATGCCCCTTGGTAATATTTACTTAAAGATGAATGGCCTTTCACAATTTGGTTTTAATTTCCCCCTCGGATCAGTTAGACCTAGCCTTATCTATTTGAGAACCAGCCCTCCTTGTTTCAACTTGTGATTCTTCACCCTTTTGCAAAAGGCTCGCGCCATCCTTTTATGATAAATTAGATTGTGGTAATTAGCTTTTAGTTACTTCTCGTATAAAAAGTTCAACTATTGGAACTATTGTTCTACCCAAGCTATCTCAGAAATATCTGCCTCTATTACCACTCTTAATGACTAGAGTTTGATCTCTACCGAAAGTACTGCATCTATCCCAAACGCCAAAGAGAATAAAGTAGCATTTGTTGAAGTTCGAATCGTAGTTTTGTATTCCCAAAGAGTAAAGGGAAGTTTATCAGCCAAATCTTTGTAAGTTATAATTGTCTTAGCTAGGATCTTCTTAACATTTTTATTCACTGCTTCGACTGCTCTATTGGCTTATGGCCTACAAAGAGAGGATTTATGGTGCTGTATCTTGTACTTCTATAATAGTGCCTTCGTCACAGCCTAAAATTGGACATTATTATCTGAGACTATGTGGTTTAGACCCTATATCTGTAGTTCAAATTCTTTTCTATGAATTTAGCCATCTCTTTTGCTCCCAACTTTTTAAAAGATTATGCTTCGACCTATTTTGACAAATAATTGATGGCTACAACAATAAAATGATGCCTATTAGAGGCTATTGGATGTATCTCTCCAATTATGTCTATCCTCATGCAGCAAATGGCTAAAGGGATGATAAACTGTGTAATTCTAATACTAGCACATGTCTTAAATCCCCGTTCTACTGACACTTATGGCACTTCATGGTCCATAGTAAGCCAAAAGAACCCTTGGCGCATGATCTTTTTGGCTAACTCTAAACCATTCATATGTGTGCCATAGGACCCTACATGTGTTTCTTCCATGACATTTTCTACCTCTTTCTCTTTTAAGCAATGGAGCTGAAGTCTGTCTACTTGCTTTTTGTATAAGAAACCATTTGCACTAATAAATTGAGTTGATAGTTTCCTCAATACTCTCTTATCCTTGTCAGTAGCTTCTTCAGGGAATTTTCCACTCTCTAGGTAATTCTAGACATCATAAAACCATTGGTTATCTTCTTTTTGTGCAATTTCCATTATCTACTCTATCTCATAACAAGGATTTTTAAAACTGGAGACAATTATGGGTTTCATGATTAACCCTTTTGGATTATCCCATATGGAGACCAGGGTGGCTAATGCATTCTCTAACTGATTCTCATCTCTAGAAACATAATGAAAGGTGCACATTTCAAACTGTCCACTGATATATCTTAGGTACTCTGTATAAAGCATTAATCTTTCTTCACAAATGGTCCATTCTTCATTAGTCTGATACACAATCCTTGCACTAAAAGCTAATAATGCTTCAAGCTCGAATATACAAGCTTCTTATTCTGCCATGTTATTTGTAACTCTATATCTTAGCTTTTTAGCTAGTGGTAGCTTTTCTCTTTTAGGGGTTATTAGAATTACTCCTAATCCTGCTCTTTTACTATTTACTACCTCATTAAAATACATCTGCCATCCTTGGACTATAATTGGGTTCAGGTTTTCATTTGGGAATTCAAACTCTAACTGCTCACCTTCTAATGGATGATTGGCTAGGAATTTTATGACTACCCATCTTTTTATGGTCTTTCGTGTTATATACTAAATATCAAATTCTTAAAGCAAGAGAAGCCATTTACTTATTCTTCCTACCAAAGATAGAGCCGTCTAAAGATATCTTAATAGATTGTGTTTGGATACTACCTACACCGTATATGATTGGAAATAGTGCCTCAGTTTCTTTGAAGCCCATACTAGTGCTAAGCAAATCTTTTCCACTTCTATGTATTTAGCCTCATAAGGAAACAAACTTCTTACTCAAGTAGTAAATCACAAAATCAACCCCTAGTTTATCTTCTTGTGCTACCATAGCCCCAACTGAGCTTTCTTCAATAGACAGATAGAGAATTAGTAGCTTCCCATGTCTCAATGGTTACAAAATCGATGAGTTCAACAAATATTCCTTGATTATGTTGATAGCTTTTTGACAATCATTATTCCACTTGATTGGTTTGTTCTTTTTAAGAAGTTTGAAATTAGGCTCACATATGGTTGTGAGCTTCACTATAAACCTACTGATGTATTGTATCTAACCCAAAAATCCCTTTATCTCTTTTCCCTTCTTCAAAACTAGCATTTCTCTAGTTGCTTTAACTTTATTAGGGTCCACCTTAAATCCTCTTTGACTTACTATATACCCTGAAAGTTTACCCAAAGTTACTCCAAAGACATATTTTTTTTTGAGATTGAAACATAAATTGTATTTATCTATCTGCTTAAAGAACTTTTCTAATGCCTTAAAATGTCTTTCCTTCATAACAGATTTGTTCATTATATCATTGACATATACCTCTATGTGGTATGTAGCTCCAGCATATACCTTTTTGTGAATCGGGTCATTAAGGATTCTAATGGCCATTATGTAGTATGTAGCTCCAGCATTCTTCAACCCAAAAGGCATAGCCCTATAGCAAAAGGTACCCCATTCTATGATGAAGGCAATTTTTATCTTATCCACTATCCTATTTAGAATCTGATTATAATTGGCATATCCATCAATAAAACTATACCTTTTACACATTGTTGCGCTATTAACCAGCATGTCTATATGAGGTAACAAAAAGTTATCTTTTGGGCAGGCTTTATTTAGATCCCTATAATCTATGCACATTCTGACTTTACCATCTTTCTTGGTGACCATCACTACATAGGCTAGCTAGGTTGGATACTGCACTTCTTCTAAGAACTTGGCTTCAATTTTTTTGTGGACTTTTTTTTTTATCTTCTTTACTTATTCTAGCCTCATTCTCCTCAACTTTTGCTTTACTGATTTTGCTTTCGAGTATGTGTAAATGGCATGTTCAGCTACTTCTCGATCTATCCCAGGCATGTCTTCCTAGATCCAGGCAAAGACTTTTTCATATTTTTTTAACATTCTCTCAAATTTAATTCTTTCTTCAGGAGTTGCATTAGATGCAATTAAGATATCTTTAGGATTTTCATTAGTACTAAGATTAAATGACATAGTATTAATTGAATTAATGTCAAATATGTTATGCATGTCGTGATTATCATTTTGCATGATGTAATTAGATGAGACATCACAAAAATAAGCAAAATCATTCATCTTATTAATAAAAGAAATAGAGACATCATTATCAGAGTGCTCTGGTACATATATATTCTCAAAAGAGTCTTTAAGAGGGTCTTCTTCTTCTATTTTCTTCTTTCCTTTGTCTTGGAGATTAGCTGTAGTCAGAATCTCTTCCTTGGGCTTAACTTCCATATTAGTTAGGTTGGTCGTGGCTTCTTCATCCCAAAACTCTAAAGTGGCTTTCACTTCATTTGTAGCCTAGTTAAACACATCACTAAAAATTTTGAACTCTGGCACAACCTTCCCTTTAATGATAGCTGGCTTTGACTCTCCACAGTAGTTGACATTTCCCTAAGTTCAAAAAAACTCTCTTCTAGTGGTGGGATAGCTTTTTTTTTTTTTTATCTTTTTTGGCTCTAAAGTCTTTGCTGTGTATCTTAACCCTTTTTTATCCTTCTATCCCTTCAGTTGAATGGTTGAGATCAAACTATCTGAAGCATGTCCCAAACCAACACCAAGTAAATAGTTCATCTTTTTTAGCATATTTACCACCTTGGGATCATCCTTTTCTTCTTTTGAAAAGATCCGAGCAATATGGAAACCATTAAAAAATGGTTAGTTATTCTCCCTGCAGCTATGACTGTCACTATCTACCATCATAGGGGATTCTTATCATCTGATACAGTGTCAATGGAACTCCTCCCAAATTATAGAACTATAGCCTTCCTAAAAATAGAGAGAAATTTGTAGGGCTATTAAGCACTGCAAACTCCATATCATCTATAATTACCCCTATCTTGACCTTGAATTTAAAAGTCCCATACACTTGTCTCTTTGTGTTGTCATAGGCCATGATGGTGAGTTTGTAAGTAGCTACTGCTTTGAGCGAGTACACATTGATTGGTGACCCATCATTAACCATTACACATGCCATGTGCTTACCATTGACTTCAACTTTTATGTATAAAGAACGATTGTGATGATGCCTTTCAGATGGAACATGTATATCAGAGAAGTTGACCATTGCTTTTTCCTTTCCTTTTACCATTGCCACTAGCTCAGATGGTGATATGCTTGTTGAACTGTTGTAGCACATATGGCTTTAACCACCTTTTATCGATGAGAGGGGGATTTATGCAGCAGATCCTAGATTGAAATATGTGTAGGAGTCTTTTTTAGCTATTTCATTACTGCATCCTTTTCTTTTTCTATAGCTGGGGGAATTAGCTTTTTATCTATTTTAGGCACTACTCAACCACTTCGAGTTACTGCTTTGGTTTCTCCTTCCTCACTTGGTTTCTGCTCTGAATTTAAATCTACCCATAAGTCCTGGACTTATTCCTTTGGCTCACTTTCACAATTTGTAGCCCATATATCTATCAGACAAACTAAACTCTAACTTGATTTTGCCCTTCTCTCTACTACTAGGTAGTTAATTTTGTGTAGGTCTTAAAGTACATACCATTCTGGCAAGCTTGAACTGACCATGTTGACAAGTGGTGAAACATTTGAATAAGCATCCTGACCCTTTTATCTTTTCTCTAGATTAGGAATTTATCTTGAATCAATCATGTCTTGAATTCTATTGCTCAAAGTGTGATAGTTATCTATGTTATAGCCCGTATGCTAATGATACTGATAGTACAAATCTGATCTATGATAGGGCTGACCTTTATTCCTAGTAGGTCTAAAAGGAATAGGTTGAAGTTTTCCTTCTTTTTGGAATCATTTTAGGCACCAAGACAATGGTTTGCCCAAATATGAATAGTGCTTAGCTACAGCAGACACTATAGCAATTTTACTAAAATTGGTCCTACTAAAACCCATTCCACTTATGCTTTAGTATTCAGATTCCTTTAATTGTTGAACCCTTCTAAGCTTTTCTTCTACTCATTATGCTCTTATTATAAGTCTATCACTATATCCTTAAGCGATTCCCTGTCCTTTAACCCTTTTTCCTTTCGACCCATCTTTCAAGTATGGGTTAGCATTCTTGATAAACATATGGATTTGGTATGATGTTTCTAGCTTTCTCCTCATCTTTAGGACCTTAGACCTCTATCTTGACAAGTACTCTATGAAGGTCTCATTAGATTTTTGTTTAAACAACTCGAGGTCTTTTATGGTAACCTCCATATAAGTGCTGCAGTTGTATTGGTTACTAAAAGCTTCTATGATCTTTCCCTAATCTTCTTTTACTTTCCTTTCCAGCCTATGATACCAGTTAATCTCTCTTTCTTGCAGCATTAGACTGAAATAAGCCATTTTTTGCTTTGCACAAAGTTCTATGCCTCTCATGACTATAGTGTACTACTTAACATGGCCCCTTGGATTAGTTGTCCCATCAAACTTGGGTAGTTTTGATATCTTGAATTTAAAACATAGCATCTTCTTAGAATTTAAGGTGAGTTTATCAGGGTTTAAACCTTTTCCTATAGAGATAAGCCTGGCCATTGCCTCTATTTTCTCCTCAAGTTTTTTCATGGTGACATCTTTAAATCTCTGGGGTGCAGATAAGTCCTCACAAAATCATACTCCGGGTTAAAGTATTTAGCCTTTTTGTCTTTCCCCCCAGTAACCATAGCTTTTTTCTTAGTGCCAATTCCCTTAGAGGTAGGGGTGGTCTTTCCAATGGGTGTAGCTACTATATCTTCATCAGGTGGCGGTGAACTAGAAGTAGGAACAACATCAACAATTGCCTATGAAATTATGGACATTATTCTTTTTTTTGAACTCTTCAAATTTTTGGTCCATTTTGGCTTTGAAGATTAAAGCAGAGGAATTGCTTTCTCTTTGTCCTGCCATATTTGTTAGATTAGGGGTGGCAAAGATAAGTTCTTGTCTACTTATTCTTTCGTTTGTCCTTCGTACCCAAGTGGCTCGAGGATCTATGATGGCTATAAGATAAAGGGTTAGAAATGATGAAATGCAAAATGTATGTGAATGTATGAGATGCTAGTGTATGTTTAATGTGTACAACAATAAACACAAGCAAGAGCCTTCCAACCTTATCACTTTTTGCATATGAGGTCAACGTGCTCTTTCCCAGGAGGGCTTACATGCAGGACATTGGGAGCCCCAATAGGTTTGAATAATGAACAACCAATAGCTAAACATTATTTCTTTCATAAAAAGAGCACATGTAAGATACTTTTCCTATATATGTTGGATATGTTTAATCAAGCTAAAATGTAGGGTCTAGCCCATTCTAGTTAGAAAAGGCCTAACGGGTTTCATAGCAATTCAGGATGATTAGGCCATATTTCATGTATATAGACCCATATAGCACACAATGCATCATTAACTGGGATACCTAAAGGAAGTTGTTATTGGTCATTACATGGGCTCATAGTTAGGTCATGCAAGTTATAGTCATCTAAGCATAGTCCCTCCATAACAGGTATATCTCGTCATGAGCATACGACTGATTGATTCACCATTTCATATACCTTATAGGTATGAGGATTGGATTTGATGCCACCTCTAACAATCTTCCAATTTGAATGAAATTGGGTACATGCTTCGAAATGACATCAGGGTAAAAGAGGGACTCCTAACTTATTCTAAAGCTTTAGTATGTAATATAATTTTGAAAATGAATAATATTATAAATTCAAAACATGAAGTTCCATATTAATTTGAGGTACTTTTGAAATATGGTTTCATGGTGTCCCTAGTGGAGTCGCCACTGTTAGCATCCCTTTTTCCTCAGGCCGATTAAATTGAAATAGTCGAAG
>CANXYI010821044.1:0-13066 GCA_948208565.1 Hura crepitans | reverse complement strand
TTGGAATATGTATTGATATTATAATTTATTTATATGACTCACTTAATAGTGAATTTATGTGAAAATTTCTGAAAAATCTATAATATCTAAATCATATAAATATTTTTAAAGCTTTGTTTAATACGAATTTCATATGATCTAAGATCATAATTTATTGACGATTTAAATATCATCGAAACTCTAAACGGGTCAAAAGTCATCATTATTTAATAAAAGATTCTAAAGAATGAAAAATTTTAAAATCGAAGTTTATCTCAACTTGTTGATTGAATACTAATAAGAAGTTTAGAAATTTAAAATTACACATCATAACAAAATTCAAAAAATTAGATATTATTAAAATAAAAGTTAAAAATAAAATTTCATCTAATAAAAATTTGAGAATGAAATGCCCAAAAAGATTATATAATTAAGGAATTAAAAGGCAGTTTTTGTCAATCTTTATTGTTAGAATTTTCTTTTGCGAACTAAAACAGATTATAAATTAATATCAAAATTGATCTAATAAATAATAATATATGAATAATAAAATATAACATTAATCAAAATTTTTAGAAGAAAAAGGTGGACTAATTTAATTTAGAAAAGAAATTACGATGCTAAAGACTAAAATGTGAGTTATTATAGGTATCTTTTTTTGATTATTTAGTTATTTTATTTCATCTGAAGATTATTATAGTTATTTTTTTAAGAGAGTATCGATGCATGAAAAATAGCAGAACCATTGCTGTTGATTACGTGTTGACATTTTATTGGATGGATTATTATTTAACAGCCTATGTGCATTACCTTTACATATATATTAGTGGGCGAGTATTCGATTAATTTGTTCTAAAAATTAACTAAATTGAGTAGATAACAAAAAATAGTCAAATTGAATGAATTATGTAAAAAAATCGAACCAGTCAAATCACATAAGCAGAATAAATTGTACTTTTTATATATTTTTATACATAAAAAATTAAAACGACGTTATTTTAAGAGTTTTATCGGTTCGGTCTATCTAAGAACTGAATCAAATAGATTGAAATTTTTTAAAATCGAATAGACCAAAATTTTATCAATTTTTTATTTTGATTTGGTTTTGCTCACTCCTATATATTAGCATAGTCAAAAGCTAGGTACTTTTTTTTTATCCGTAGTCGAATCAATTAAAGCCAGTTTTAATCTGTTTAAATTTAAAAAATTTTTATTAAACCGAAACTTAAATTTTGATATTAAAATTTAAATCAGATTTTATAGAGCCACAATTTTAGTTTTAACACTCAATTAATGGTTACAAACTCTATCTTTAAGAAGCAATAATATACCTTTTTTAAAAAAAATATATATAAATTATTATGAAAATAAGAGAACTATACATATTTTAATCATTCTAATTTTGGTAAAAATATATTATAGAAAAATCAATAAAAGTTTTCCCTTCTCAAAATTTTTATTGTAATATAATATAAGTAGATGACTATTTATAGATAAAATAACTATTTATATATAGGCACTATCTATTTTTAATCTTCTTGTCATATTTAATTACTATCTGATAGGTTTCTCTTTATTTATATATGCTTATTTTGTATTATTTAGAAAGCATAACAATAAAAATAGCAATAAGTCTATGAATGCATATTTTTCCGCTTCTTTATTTTAATAATAACACGTTATCAACATAATCAAGTCTCTAAAATTATTATTAGAAGCTGATAGTTTACTACAATCTGACTAGAAGGAATAAATGAATTTTAATTCTCAAAAGTAAACAGTAAATAGGTTTAATATATATTTATATGAATTACTTGAAATAATTTATTTTACAGAGCAATTTTATTCGAGTTCATATTAAAATGGAATAAAAATTAAATTAAATCACACTAACTTGATTATGGCTTATAATGTTGATGTGTTAGGTTGTGGATTTTACCTTGCTTTTTGCAATTATAGTTTATGTATTTTTTTAATTTGTTTCTAATGAAATCAATTTTATGAAAAGAAATAATATATGAGTCAAGATTTTTTATTTGTAGAATTACATTTTGAGACTTATTATATTTTATATTTTATATTTTATTTCATCATATAAAGATTTGATGCATATATAATGCAATTAAATATGGCCATAACTGTACCATTTTTTTAGTTTTTCTATTATTATTTGGTCTAGTTTTTGGCAGAACTATATTTTGATTCTTACTACATTATTCCATGTGAATTTTTCAAAATGCATATATTTTTGAATTTATAAAAATTATTCACCTGTAATATTTTTATAGTGTATCTAAAGAAATTTATTGATTTTCGAAAATATTAGTTGTCATGAATAAATATTATATGATAATTTGTATCAGATAAGTAATACAATTTTAAAAATTATTTAAATTTATTTTGATATAGACAGCATTAAATTTGAAGTTTGTTTAAGGTAATAATATAAGTAATAAATTTGAAGTTTACTAATTAATACTAATATTGGTAATCAGTGGTTTATTGGTTGGTATAACTATTAGTAAACCTAAAATGTATTAATTGATATAAATATTAATAAATCTATAGTTTATTCATTGCTATTAATATTAGTACACCCAAAATTTAATAATTGCTAATAATATTAATAAATCTGAAATTTACTGAGTGATACTAATATTAGTAAACACAAAATTTACTAATTTGTGTTGATATTAGTAATTCTAAAGTTTAATTATTAACACAAATTTTATATATAAACCTGGAGTTTATAAATTGAAATGCAATTGATTATATGATATTGATAGATTCAACTAACCTGAGTCAATTATTCTTTAGTTTAAGAAATTCTAGTAATACTATTTGTTTTTAAGAAATATTAAAATGCCACTAGCTAATAAAATAGATTAAATAGCATTTATTATGGAATGTATAAATTTAATAATGTGGGCTCACTATCTACCGTGTGAACCATTCAAATTTTAAATAATTTGATAGATATAACTATAAAATGGTCAAATGTGTGCTTACCATAAATTCGCAACCTATAATTTGTGAAATTGCTCAATTAAATACACAAATTTTAAATTATATTCAAAATATTTTTTTTATAATGCTAGTGATATTATATTACAGGCTTCAAATAGTTATTTTATATTAATTAAAGTTTAAAAGCCTATTATACAAGTATATATTCAAAACTTTGACAAAATTATTGAATGCCTCTAATTAATAGCTAGACATTTTTATGAAAATAAATTCTCATTTTCATATGGGACTATGCATTATGCCATTAAAATAATAAAATTTCCCTCGTTTTAATTGATGTTTATTTAGAGATTATAATGTTGATTGAAAGTTTTGCAAATACTAGGGGAAGAGATAATTAACTGAAAATAGAATAATAAATACATTATCATAAACTTGAAGTTCAAAATATTCTAATATTATAAACCAAAAGTTTCATATAGTGAATCAAAAGTTTAAAAAATAATCGATTATGATAACAAATGTATTTATTAATTTATAGAAATTTACTAAATCTTATATAGAGCTGCTGCAAAATGCTTCAATTCAAATAAATATCCCAGTAAAAGAATATGCTATGTAAGACAAATTAATCGATTCTAAAGAAATAAATCTTTAAAAAAAGGAGCAAAAGTTAATATTGTCAAATTATGAAGACATATACTCTTGAAAAGACCTAAGACATAACTAAATCTTAAAAATCCAAAAACGGTTTAGGTGCTTAAAATATTGAAGAGAACTCAATATGTTATGTCATTGAAAGGAAACAAAAAAACTATAATCGTTGAGGTCGGTTTTTCAATTTCAACAAGTAAAGATCTTAAAACTAAATCTGTTGAAATGCATATATAAATTGGTAAAATTGAAAAGACGCAATTCAATCAGAATTGCTATTCATCCTAAAATATGAATATAGACCTATAATCCAAATACCCAAATACAGATTCTATTAGGGTACATACCTCACTTGATAGGATTTTATATGAAAATCCTTGAGGGATTTATAATACTTGAATCATATAAATATTCTCAAATGCCTATCAATACAAGTTTCATATATGATCTAAGTTTTCTATGAAATAGATAATAATTTATTGATGATTTAAATATTATTAAAACTCCTAAAAAGTTAAAATTTATTTATTAATAAAAAACTTTGAAGAATAACATATTTTTGAAATTAAAGTTTATCTTAGATTTTAGGTCCAATACTAATTAGTTGATCAAATTTTTTTACAAAGTGAATAGGTATTTTATATATCAATTAAGTATCCAATGGTGATAAAGTTACTAGATATGAATGAATAATACAAAATTTATTGGTGTTGAAGTACCATATTTGTTATTAATGCAATTTGATCTATAAATAAATAATCATGAAGTTGTTAATTAGAACTATATGTTGATGCATAATCTTTAATTTTTTGTTAATTATGTACTTTAAATAGATAATATGTTCTAACTATTTTGTTAGTGTATTTCATATTTCTTTCAAGTAATGCTTAGAAATACTTAAAGAATTTGCATTTGCTTATAATGATTATCATTTGATTATTTTTACATATATATCATGAAGTTTGTTTTATTATATTTACTCTATTCCCTTAAGCGAATGAAGTAATGCATAACTACATCTATATTAATAATATTTTTAAGAAAATAATAATTTCTATTGCTGTATAATAATTTCACTATCAAAAGTGCAATATGATAATAGTCTCATTAATAGAAGTGAAAAGGGATAAGATTGGCGAAACCATTTAGAAATTATATGGTTAAGTACCTACAGTATGTATGATCATACTCATTAAGTTTTTATAAAATTTTCATCTAGAGAAATGGAACAACATAGAGATAAAATTATACATGTATATGAATGTACAATCAATCATTCAATTTTATAAGATAAGTCTTAGTTGATTTTTTTAATAAATACATTAATAATTATAATGCATGTTTAAAGCTAGTAATAGTACATATCTAGAAGATATATATTTAAACTATTTAGAAGATATATGATATCAAAGCCAGAAGATATATGGTTCATATATCCCGATGTTAAGTGACTTATTTAAAAAAATAATAATTCTACTAGTATTTGTATAAGAATTCTATATATACCATCTCAAATATATGAATTGACACTTTGTACTCTTTTTTTCTTAATCAAGATTTTGTCCTATTAAGTTTTTCTTGTAAGATTTGTAATGAGATATCTTGTTATGTGTTATAAATATTATGTGCCCTTTTTAATTTCCTAGATTTTTATCTAACAAAGTTTTTCCTAGTAAAGTTTTGACGAAGCACATATTTTATAATGAACATCTAAGAGAAAACATTATAGATTAAATAAGTTGTAGATATCCATAGACCCCTCAAATCTGATAGTATGATTTAATGTAAAAAAATTTGTAAATGGCCGTAATCATAATTTATTAATTGTCCCTTAAGGAAATTTTGTAAGTTTAATAACTAATTAATTTAAATTACGTTGAAAACGTGGTAAGTTTGTTGGTGCAAAATTTACTATTTTTGAAATAATGAAAAGAAAAACATTCAAAATGATGCTCTAAAAGAGGTGAAATGATCAGTAATAATGAAGTCAGAGATATTTGCTATTTGTTAAGCAAGTCATAAATATATGCACTTAAGAAAATATGATTCAACAAATTAAAGGAATATGAGATTATTGATTTAAATAATAAGTCAATAATAGTACATCATAAAAGACGATCAAATTGTAAAGTTTGCTTAAGTGACAACCCGATATATCTATTTTAAGGCACAATCAAGTAAATTTTCAAAGTACGATTATAGCATTATAATGCATTAATTAGAAGACTTATTATAATTGAATGAATTTTTTATAAGAAGTAATTTATCTATAAGTACTATACTCTTTTTCTTTCATTAAGTTTTTATTCTATTGGATTTTTCTTAACAAGGTTTTAACAACATATATTTATAACATATAGTAATCAAATGACAGAATTGTGATATAATGTAAATGAATGACTACTTGTAGATATGATGATTATTTGTAGATAAACTCTATCTATTTAATTTTTTATCTTATTCAAAGTCTATTTGATAAGATTCTATTTGCATATATATACCTATTTTGTATTATTTAGAAAATACAATAATAAAGAGAACAATAAGCCTCTGAGTGCATATTTTCTCTCTTTTCTATTTTAATTAAAACAATTTTTACTTATTTTTAAAATAAAGTATTAAAAATTATTAAAAATATATTTTTTATAAAATAATTAAATTATTATAAAAGTAAAAATCTATATTTTTGTATACACCATCTAATAGTTGTATAATTAAAAAGAGCGTTTTATAAATCATGACACAAAGTATCATATTATAATAAGATTTAAAAATTTATTAAACTTAAATTGAGAGTGTATGAACAGAAGTGATGAAAATTGACCTAATTAGCATTTTCGATCCATTTGATCTAAATTCGACTCTAATATGTCATTAACTCATCTATGACTCAACTTATTTGATCTTTAAAATAACTTGACTTATTGTATGATATATTTATGACCCGCTTATGACCCATTTATCTTATGATTTTATGACTTTTATATAACGTGGATAATGAAAATAATTACTTCTATGCATGCATGTTTATTTTATTTCAATGAAAATTAAAAAATAATATTTTTTTAGTATCTTATAATTTGATCCAACAACTTAATAGTGACATGTTTAGATCATAATTCAATTTAATTTAATTCATTTTGTTTATGAATCATAATTTTTTACTTATTTTAATTTGATCCATTTAATTTTTTTATGACCCAATACAATCTTGATCCGATACCACTTATATATCATGTGAACATAAACTAGCTATTCTTAAACTGTAGTTCTATCTATTTAGAGGGTGTTTAGATTAGTCTTTTGAGTTAGATGGCAGGTGTTTCAGTTTTATCAGCTGCTTTAAAAGTATTTGGTTAACATAAAAAAAAAAAGCAGCTGATAGCCTTTTGAATCTCAAATTGCTACTTTTTTAAAAAGCTTAATTTTTGGAGTTTTGTAGAAGTACCTGATAAAGTTTCTTATATAAGATAAAATTACCCACAACAAATATGTAAATTTTTATTTAGTAAATTATAGGGTATTGAAAATTTAGTAAAAGAAATTTATTGAGTAAAAAATTTTGTAAATTATAGGATTTTGCTTTAATTATAGATGTTAAAAATTTAGCAAAAATTTTGTTATTGTTGTGATTAAAATAGAAAAAAAAAAAGAAAATATGCATTAAGATATTTATTGTTCTCTTTATTATTGTATTCTAAATAATACAGAGTAGATATATATATATAGGCAAAAAAAAAACTATCAAATAGACTTTAAATAAAATAATAAGATCAAATAGATAAAGTTTATCTATAAGTAGTTATTAATTATATCACAATATTTCTCCTTAGATGACTATAAAAATGAATATACCTCATTAAAACTTTCTTAAAAAAATTTAGTAGGATAAAAACTTAACGAAGGAAAAGAATAGTATAGTATTCATAAATAAAATACTTCCATTCAAAAATACAATTAATTATAATAAGTATTCTAATTAATGCAGTCTAATGTCATAATTATGCTTTGAAAATTATACTTTTAAAAATATATTTATTGAGTTGTCACTTTGAGTGAGCTTTACTATTTAACTATCCTTTATAATGCATTATTTTTTACTTATTATTTACTTCAATAATTTTCATACTTTTGATTTATTGAGTAATGTTTTATCAAGTATACATATTCATAACTTGTTTGATGAACAACAAATATATCTAAATGGTTTGTATATGATTAGTAATATCATTAACCTCATATCTTATAAATTTGACAACTTCTTATGCTCGAACTACTAGTCTATAAATATTATATTTAATTAATGAATCTAGTATAATCTCAATTGTTCTTTCTACTTTAGCCAATTATTACAAAATTAATATTTTTCTATAACTTGAGACTTAGACTCATTATTATTAATCATTTCTTAAGCAACTATATAAAAAAATACTTTATTAATATTTTTATCTCTTTTCAATATTTTTAAATTTAATAAAATATTATAACTTATTGATACCGAAATCACTTCTAGGGTTACTTCTTTAGAAATATAAAAATGTTGCTATATATTATGTTTGACCTCTTTTAGATTATAACTTTGAAGGTTTTTCTTTCCATTCTTTCAAAAAATAGCAAATTTTATACCAATACGCTTATCATTCTTCCAGCATAATTTACATTAATTGGCTAAACTTACAAGATATCTTTCAAGAACAATCAATAACATATGATAATGACCATTTATCTTTTTTTACTATAAATCATACCATCAAATTTGAGGATCTATAAATTTATAATTCATGGATTCTACAATACTTCCCCTTAGATGTCTATTGTCAAATATGTGCCTCATTAAAACCTTACTAGAAAAAATCTTACGGAATTAAAACCTAGTTAAGGAAAAAAGTACACAATATATATAATACACGTAACAAGGTGCCTCATTAAAAACCATACTAAAAAAACTCAATAGGACAAAATTTTGGTTAAGAAAAAAAGACAGCTTGTTAATTTACATATTTGAAATGGTATATATAGAATTCTTATACAAATACAATTAGAAATTTTTTTTAAAATAAGTCCCATATTATCTGGATATGTAAACTATATATCTTCTAAATAATTTAAATACATATCTCTTGAATATGTACTATTAATAAACTTTAAATATGCATTATAATTATTAATGCATTTATTAAAAATCAACAACTAAATCTTATCTTGTAAAATTACATCATGTGATTATACTTTTACATGCATGTATTATTTCATATTCATGTTTTCCATTTCTTTAGATGGAGATTTTGTAAAAACTTAATTATTATAGTCATGCACACTACAAATACTTAACTAGATAATTCTCAAATGATTTATTTCATTAATCTTGTCTTATTTCACTTTTAGTGATGATATTATTTACATCTTCTACTTTTAGTGATAAGATTATTATTAAATATATGATAATAAAATTATTATTTTTTAAAAATATTATTGATATAGCTTTAATTATGCATTATTTCATTCACTTCAGGGAATGGAGTAGATACAATAAACAAACTTCATGATACATAAACATAATTAGATAATAATCATTATAAGCAAATGCAAATTATTCAAGTATTTCTAAACATTATTCAAAACAAATATGAAATACGCTAACAAAATAATTAAGATATATTATCCATTTAAAGTACATAAATAACAATAAAAATTGCATCAATATATAGTTCTAATTAATAACTTCACGATTACCTTATACATGGATTAAATTGTATCAATAGCAAATATGACACTTCAGGATCAATATATATCATTCTTTTATATCTAGTAACTTTATCACCATTGGAGTGCTTAATTGATATGTAAAAATACTTATTCATTCTAAAAAAAATTTGATCAACTAAATAGTGCTCAATCTACAAGACGAAATAAACTTTAATTTCAAAATATGTCATGCTTCATAATCTTTTATTAAATAATAAATAACTTTTAACTCTTTAAGAGTCTCAATAATATTTAAATCAATAATAAATTATGATCTACATAGACATCTTAGATCATATATGAAACTTGTATTGAACAGACATTTGAGAATATTTATATGCTTCAGGCATTATAAATCTTTTAGGGATTTTATATAAATTTCACTAATCAAGTAAGCTATATAAATAAATTATAACATCAATATATACCTCAACATGTATTCTGCATTTGAGTATTTAAGCTATAAGTCCAAAATATTCATATTTTAAGATAGACTGTAATTCTACTTGAATCACGATTTTTCATCTTTTGCCACTTTATATCTGTAATTTGAATGGATTTAGTTTAAAGATTCTTAATTTACTAAAAATATCGTTATCATTAATGTATAGAAAATTATCATTGACAACTATATATTTTTAATTCATTCAATAACATAACATATTGAGACCTCTTCAATATTTTGGGATACTTGAACTATTTCTGGGGTTCTAAGATTTAGTTATATCTTAGGTCTTTTCAAGAGTACTCGCCTCCATAATATGACCATTTTAACTCTGGCTCTTTCTTTTTTCAAATATTTATTTCTTTAAAATTGATTAATTTGCCTTGCCTAACATACTGTCCTACTAAGACATTTCTTTAAATCAGAGCATTTTGCAATAGCTATACATGAGATTTAATGAATTTCTATAAATCAATAAATATGTTTTGTATCATAATATATTATTATTTAAACTTTTAATTCAAAATATGAAACTTCTAGTTCATAATATAAAGATGTTAATGTATTTATTGTTTTTTTAGTTGATTATTTCTTCTCCTTGATGTTTGTAAAACTTTCAATCAAAATTATAATATCTAAATAAACATCAATTATAATAAGTGAAAATTTATTATTTCAGATGGCATAATGCATGATCTCATATGAAATAGTAGTTTGTTATCATAAAGACTATTTAGCAATTAATTAGGAGTATTCAATAATTTTTGCTAGAGTTCAGGCTTTTTAACCTCCATTAATATAAAATAATTATTTGAAGTCTGTAATATAATATCACTAGTATTATAAAAAAATATATCTTAAACACATATATCTAAATATTATGCAATTAATGAATAATTTCACAAACTACAAGTTGTGAGTTCATAATAAATACACATATAACTATTTTATAGATGAATCTATCAAATTATATAAAATTTAAATAGTTTACATAGTGGATAGTGGACCGTATTATTAATTTTATGCATTTCAAAATAAATGAAATTTCCGTTTTTTTAGCTAGTGACATTATAATATTTCTTGAGAAAAACTAATACTTATGAGAATTTTTAAAGTAAAGAATCTTTTAGTTCTTTATGTACATGAATTTTCAATAATTAATGGATTATAATTAACCTAAAATGGTTGAATAGGTGAATAACATATATATAATTGTATTTCAATATGTAACTTCAAGTTTACATATAAAATTTTTATCAATAAGTAAACTTTCGATTTATTTACAAAATTTGTGTCAATAAAATTTGAATTTACTAATACTAACATCAATTAGTAAATTTCAAGTCTATTAATATTAATATCATTCAATAAACTTTAGGCTTATTAATATTAGTACTCATCAATAAATTTTAGGTTTGCTAATATTACTATCAATGAGTAAACATTGGGTTTACTAATATTTATATTAGAATAAATTTAAAGTTTTTAAGGTTATATTGTTTATCTGATATAAATTTATTGTAAAAAGATACATCTTATTTAGTCTCATACAATGAATATATTTGAAAATCAATAAATTTTTATGAAACATTCATAATAAATTGTATTTAAATAATAAAATTATAGCTATTTAGGAGTTTTTAAATAATTTTGCATAAGATTAGGTTCTATACACCATAAACACATAGATAAATGATTATAAATATATTCAATAAATTCAAATATACATGCACTTAGGAAAATATGCAAGGATAATCAATAATTGAGTAAGAATTGAAACATATTTTTGCTCAAAATAAAACCAATAAAAATTATAACAAAGAATATAACCATATAAGCACATATAGTTGCATAATTTATACCTCATATCTTTATGTCTTGATTTACATTGTAAAATATAATAAAGATTATAAAGATAATTTTACAAATTGTACCTAAAGCCATGCTTTAGGTACTAGCCACATTGGTGGATGTGTATGTGTATGTGTATATATTTATTATAAAGATAATTTTACAAATTATACCTAAAGCCATGCTCTAGGTACTAGCCACATTGGTGTATATGTATGTGTATATATATATAATTTCCTTAAGAACAACTTAAAAATTGCATAAGCCATAATAAAAGCAAGTTAAAATCCATGACTTATCATGTCAATGCCATAATTACGTTAATTTGGATTTTATTTAGTTTATAAAAATGAAATCAAATAATTTACCGGTTAAAAATTTGAAAATTAAATACATAAATTAGATTAAGAAATAATTGTGACATCCCTTATCCGATTCGACCAATGGACCTAGATAAGAAATGACACAACCATTTCTAGTTCATTGCATTGCCTTTATCCATTTTCAACTTGATTATTAATTCCACACTTATAAACCAATTGAACTTTAACATTTGATCTTTAATTTTTTAGGCCAATTAAAAACATAATTCAAGTTGTTGGGATTTTCGTGTCGAAAATTCGACAGCATAACAGCTAACCGGTAATCATGCCCAAATAGTAACATAGAAAAAATATACTTATATACATACATAGTTAGCAATCCTTAACTCCAGATCCTTCCAATCCTCTTAATACCATCAATCAATCCAATGTCAACACAACTCCAAACCATCACATTTTCAAAACGCCATTACGTACTCATACATTTACATTATATATACATAAGATCATTAAGTTACAAAACTTGATACAAAGTTGGTTTAGGACCCAACACACTTACTTACATATGAGTGCCATCTACACTATTATACATTATAGTACGAGAAGTAAAAATATACCAACAAGAGAAGCTTGATCAACTACACAGCAACATTTAGGCCGAGCTGTAATTGTCTATCTCCTGCCTACACATCGAAACACGAGGTGTTAAGTATAACGCTTAGTGGTGTATTCAATGAAATATACTTAAATCACGCACACACATGCATGATACATTCATAAAATTAATACAGTTCAAGTTTAGCTGACATGCCAATATATAAGTGCATACAAATAGTTGAGTTTACTGACACATGCATGCAATTGTATCTCAATTTATAGTCTTATATAGTGTTAACCTATCTCCACTCCTTCTTTTTTTTTTTCACTTTTAATTTATTTGTTTACTTATTATAATTGCATCTTATGGACTTATTGTCCCTTAACCATGTTTATACTAACTTACTTTACTACTTATATTTAGCTTATCTCAAATACTCATTTTTGTCTTTAATCTTAACTCAGTCAATTATTTATTTAACTAGTATTATAAGTTCATATATAT
>CANXYI010820875.1:0-15862 GCA_948208565.1 Hura crepitans | reverse complement strand
TTCTAACTGCAAAAATATATTTTTTTCCTTTTTAGGTTATTTGGGAAGAGCCTATTGGTATTGAATGCTCTGTTAATTTTATAAGAACCTAACTTTTACGTTAACTTAGATCTACAGGGTTTTTTCTTTACTATGGAACTGTTTGTAGTTAACTGGCCCTTCTTTGAACAATTCTTTTATCTTGGAACTATTTCTTACCCTGAATTGGTAATGTTTATTAGCTTAAACCCTATCCTAGTGTGATATGCCAAATGCTTGGCATGGTAATTCATTTTACTATTTTCAATGATTTGATCCTCAAGATTAATAAATTGCCTAAACACTTATCTCTCCAAGCCATTAAATAATTTGGATAGGTCTAAACTAGACTAGACCATTGCTATGTATGTATACACAACTAATATTAGTTAGATTTAAACTCTTTCTATCACTTGTCTAAGACTGTTGTTATCACTGGACTATTCATAAGTAAATATAATAAAAGGATCAGTTCTACTTGCACAAGCCCCATGTGACTATATTTATACTCACTTTTGGCTTTACTAGCTATTTCTCTTATTTTAGCTAGATTGATGAATGAGACATCTAACATTTCTAGTTCTATACTAAAAACTTTAGTTGTTGATTCAGTTTGGAAGAGATTTACAATTGATTTAAAGGTTAATTTGAATTTACTATAAATATTGATGTCTACCTTAGGCAGTTTCCATTTTAAGCAACTCCTAGAGAGATCTTTGTACTGGAAGGATTCTTCTTGTATACTAGTATTGTCCAAAAGGAATAACTCTTCTTCTACGATAGCTTTAACTTCATTCATCATAAATATTTGAGCTATCCATAAGTTAGATTCATCTATGTCAATTTCATATTCAGACATTACTTCATAGATTAAATCTATTTTAGAGTCTATATCAGACAAGTTTTCCTTATCTATAGGCTCATATACTAGACTCTTATTTTTGAAGAAAATTTTTCTTTAGGTTTTTTTTATCCTTATAAGGACAATAATCAACCTTATGCCTCTTTAAGCCACAAATCCAGTAACATGAGCAGTTGCTGTTCACGTCCCTTGCTTTCTAGAGCCTATCAAATTGAAATAACCAAAGACTCAACCTAAATCTCACCTCTCAAGTCTCAAAAGACAAGAAGGAAATTAAAGAAATCTTAAGTCATTCTTATTCGATTAGCTTAGAAAGAGTGAGTTAGGCACCACAAGGTAGAAGTCGCCACACAATTGGAGTTAAAAAAAACCTTGTAGGGCAAAATCCAAAGTAGTTTGGAATCCTACTCTTATTTATACCTCAAGTTAATATTGAATTTCAGATTAAATTTATAATTTTTCTCAAATAGGTTTCATAATCAAAATAAAACATATAATCACATAAAGAAATAATAAAATATGTATATTTACAGAGAAAATACATAAAATTAAAGAATATCATACATCAAATCGGGTAGTTGATTATTTTGAGAACTTTGGTTCTCACATGCTAACTTTTAAAAAATAAGTTTTATTATTTATGACTTTTATTGTGAAAAAATCAAAATCCGTCTTATTAGAAAATACCAATTAATTAGGTATAAAATTGTTTTTCCCGATTACAACTGGTGTTTTCCTAATAAAATAGATTTTGATTTTTCCATAATAAAAGTCACAAATAATAAAACTGATTTTCTGAAAATTGGCATGTGAGAACCAAAGTTCTCAAAATAATCAACTACTCGATTTGATGTATGATATCATTTAATTTCATGTATTTTCTATATAAATATGTATGTTTTATTATTTCTTTATGTGATTATATGTTTTATATTAATTTTGAAACCTATTTGAGAAAAGGATAAAATTATAAATTTAATCTAAAATTATGTATTAACTTGAGGTATAAATAAGAGTAGAGTTCTGAACCACTCTAGTTTTAGCCCTACAAAGTGTTTTTCAACTCCAGTTAGGTGGTGACTCCTACCTTATGGTGCCTAACTTGCTCTTCATAAGCTAATCGATAAGAATGACTTAAGATTCCTTTAATTTCCTTTTTTTCTTTTGAGACTTGAGAGGTGAGATATAGGTTAAGTCTTTGGTTATTTCAATTTGACCGGCCTTAGAAAGGAAGGGACACGAATAGTGGCAACTCTATTAAAGACACCGTGAGACCATGCTCTAAAAGTACCTCAAATTAAGACAGAATTTTGTGTTTTGAATTTGTAATATTATCTTTTTTTTGAAACTACATTATATGCTAGAGGCTTAAAATAAGTTAGGCTTCCCTTTTTCACCTTTATGTCATTTCGAAGCATGAACCCATTTTCATTTAATTTGGGAGATTGTTAGAGGTAGCATTAAATCCAAGCCTCGTACCTATAAGGTATATTAAATGGTGAACCAATCTGTCTTATGCTCATGATGAGATAGACCCATTATGGAGGGACCATGCTTCGATAACCATAATTTATACGACTTAACCGTGAGCTTATATAATGACCAATAGCAATTTCCCTTAGGTTTCCTAGTTAATGATGTATTGTGTACTATGTGGGCCAATATATGTGAAATATGGCTTAGTCATCCCGAAATGTTGTTGAACCCATTAGTCCTTTTTAACTGGAATGGGCTAGACCTCGCATTTTGGTTTGATTAAACATATTCAACATATATGGGTTAAATATCTTGCATGCATTCTTTTAAATATGAGAGAAATAATGTTTAGTTATCCGTTGTCTATTATTCGAATCTGCTGGGGCCTTTGATATCCCACAGATAAGCCCTTTTAGGAAAGAACACATTGACCTCGTGTGTGGAAAGTGATAAGAGTGGAAGGCTCTTGCTTGTGTTTGTTATTGTATACATTAACATGCATTTGCATTTCATGCATTCTTATGCATTTTTGTATTTCATTCATCATTTCTAACCCTCTGTCTTACAGCCATCTTAGATCCTTGAGCCCATTAGGTACGTGGGTTAAATGAATGGATAACTAGACAAAAACTCATCCCTACTACTCACAATCCAATAGACGTGGCAAGATAAGGAGAAGGTAGTTATTTTACTCAGGACTTTAAATCTAGAATGGACTAAAAATTCAAGAAATTTAAAAGACGGATGATATCTATGATCTCAAGGGCAATTGCTGGGGTTGCTCCTACTTCTGGTTCACCACAACCTATTGAGGCAATAATAGCTACACCCATTGGAAAAACCACTGCTGCTTTTAGGGGAATTAGCACGAAAAAGGAGGCTATGGGTTCAGGAGAAAAGGATATAAAGGTTGAATACTTCAATCCAAAATTTGACTTATATAAGGACTTTAAGGATGAAGTTAGGAAGAAGGCTATACCCTAAAAGTTAAAGATGTTTCCATGAAGAAATTACAAGAAAAGATAGAGGCAATGGTTGAACTTATCACATGAAGAATGGAGTAAGATCATTGAAGCTTTTATCAGCTAATATGACTATAGCATGTATATAGAGGTTACCATAAAAGACCTTAAACTGCTTAAACAAAAGCCTAACAAGACCTTTATAAAGTATTTGACAAGATAGAGGTCTAGGGTACTAGAAATGAGAAGAAAACCAGAGACATCGGATTAGATTCGTATGTTCATAAAAAATGGTAGCCCATGAAGGATGGGTTAAAGGATAAAGGGCTTAAAAACTGTGAATCGCTCAAGGACATTACCATTGATCTAGAAGAAGAGCATGCCAAACAAAAGAAGAACTCAAAAGGATTCAATAATAGAAGGAATCTGAACAACAGAGGCACGAGGGGAGCCAATTACAGTAGGGTCGGTAAAACTATTAAAGTGTTCGCTATGACTATACACTACTCAAATTTGAGAAAACCATTGTCTTGGTGCCTAAAATAGTTCCAAAAAGAAGGAAAACTTCAACCCCTTCCTTTCAGACCTACTAGAAATGAGGGCTAGCTTTATCATTGATCAGACCTGTATTGTCAGTATCAATAGCACGTGGGTTATAACACAGATAACTATCACACCTTAAGAGATAAGATTTAGGATTTGATTTATTCAAGATAGATTCTTGATTTAGAGAAGAGAAAGAAGGGTCAAGGTACCTACTCTAATGTTCCTTCACTTATCAATATAGTTAATTTGAGATTATCGAAATGGTACATGCTATAGGATTTATATGGAAATGACTACTTAACAATAGAGAGAAAGGCAAAATCAGGTCAGGGTTCAATTTTTCTAATAGACATATGGGCTACTAATAGTGAAAATGAGCTAGAGGAATAGGTCCAAGACTTATGGGTTGATTCGAATTCAGAGTAAAAACCAGTTGAAGAAGTAGAAGCTAATGCAGTAACCCGAAGCAGTCGAGTAGTGTCAAAAGTAGAAAAAGAGCCAATTCCCTCAGTTGCAAAGAAAGAGGATGATGGGTAATGAAGTAGCTGAATAAGACTCCTGCATAGATTTCAATTTAGGATATGATGCGGCAATCCCCCTAATATTGACAAAAGGTTGTTGAGGCCTTATGTGCTGCAACTATTTCAACTACTATATCACTGTTTAAACTGGTGGCAATGGCAAAAGGGGAGGAAAATACAGTTGTTAGTTTTTCAGATTCAGATCTTCTACTAGAAGGATACCACCATAATCGTCCTTTGTACATAAAAGAAGAAGGTAACAGCATGCACATAGTATACATAATGGTTGATAATAGGTCATCAATCAATGTTTGCCCATTTAAAGCAGTAACTACAAATGGGATTGAAGATTCAATGATCTCTTAGTCCAAGCTCACCATTATAGCCTATGACAATACTAAGAGGTAGATGTATGGGACTTTCAAAGTCAAGGTCAAAATGGCGATAATTGTAAATGATGTGGAATTTGCAGTGTTTGATATCCCTGTGAATTTGTCCTTTCTTTTGGGAAGGTTGTGGTTCCATAAGTTTAGAGGGGTTTCAGTAACATTGCATCAAATGATAAAGATTCCCCATAATAGTGAGATCGTGACAATATAGGCTGTAAGAGAGAATCGGGTTTCGATGCTCAAGATAGCCAACCAACCTTTTAATGGTTTCCGTATAGTTAGGATCTCTTTAGAAGAAGAAGAGGATGATCCCAAAGTGGTAAATATGCTTAAGAAGATAAACTATTTACCAGGTGCTGGTTTGGGGTATGATTCAGATTCTTTGATCTCAGGCTGAAGGAAATGCCAGTTATTACGGAGAGTCAGAGCTTGCTATTATAAAAAGGAAGGTTATACTTAGGTTTGAGATCTTCAGTGATGTATTTGATTGGGTTATAGGTGAAGTCAAGGCCACCTCAGATTTTTGGGATGAAGAGGTCATGATTGATTTGACCAATCTAGAGATTGAATCCAAGGAAGAAATCCTAAATGCTGCCATGCTTCAAGACAAAGGGAAGAAGAAGATAGAAGAAAATAACTCTTCGAAACATTTTTTTGAAATTTTATATGTACCTGAACTTTTTGATAATAATATCTTTAATTCTTTTGTTAATAAGAATAATGATATTGCTTATTTTTGTGATCTCTCATATAATTGCATCATGCATAATGATAATCATGACATGAATAAAATATTTGACATTAATTCAATCAATACTACCTCATTTATTCTTGGTACTAATGAAAACCTAGAAGAAATTTTAATTGCATATGATATAACTCTTGAAAAGAGGATAAAGTTTGAGATAATATTAAAAAATATGAAAAAGTCTTTGCCTGGACCTACAAAGATATGCCTGGGGTAGACATGAAGATAGTTGAACATGCCATTCACACTTACCTAAAAGTAAAATCAGTTAAACATAAGCTGAGGAGAATGAAGCTAAAATGGGCAGAGAAGATAAAAGAAAAGGTACACAAATAAATTAAAGCTAAGTTCTTAGAGGAAGTACAATATCCGATATGGTTAGCCAACGTGGTACCTGTCACTAAGAAAGATGGCAGAGTTAGGATATGTATAGATTATAGGGATCTGAATAAGGCTTGCCTAAAAGATGATTTTCCATTACCACACATAGATGTTCTGGTTGATAGTGTAGTGATGTGTAAAATGTACAACTTCATTGATGGATATGCTAGTTACAATCAGATTCTGAACAAGATAATAGATAAGATAAAGACCACTTTTATCATAGAATAAGGAACTTTCTGTTATAGAGTCATGCCTTTTAAGTTACAAAATGTTGGGGCTACTTATTAAAGGATGGCCCCAAAAATTTTGGATAACCTAATTCACAAAGAAGTGGAGGTTTATGTGGATGACATGGTGATCATGTCCGTTACAAGAGAAGGGCATTTTGAGGCATTAGAAAAGCTCTTTTAGCATATCGATAAATACAATTTGTGTCTAAACCCAAAGAAGTGTGTCTTCAGAGTAACTTTAGGTAAGTTCTTGAGGCATATATTGAGTCAGAGAGGGATTGAAGTAGGCCCTAATAAAGTTAAAACTATCAGAGAAATGCCAATTCCAAAGAAAGAGAAAGAGATAAGGGGATTTCTATGCAGAATACAGTATATTAGTTAATTTATAACTAAGCTCACCATTATATTTGGGCCCATTTTTAAGCTTCTAAAAAAGAATCAATCAAGTGGAATGACGACTATTAGAAGGCTTTTGACATGATCAGGAAATATCTAATAAATCCATTAATTTTGCAACCACCAAGACATAGGAAGCCATTAATTTTCTATCTGTTTATCAAAGAAAGTATAGTAGGGGCTATGGTAGCATAAAAGGATGAATTTGGAGTTGAGTTTGCAATTTACTATCTAAGCAAGAAGTTTCTTCCTTACGAAGCCAAGTACATAGAAGTGGAAAAGATTTGTTTAGCAGTGGTATGGGTTTTGAAAAAAATTAAGGCATTACTTTCAATCATATACGATACAGGCTGTATCAAAACACAACCCTTTAACATATCTTCAAACAGCTCCGTCTTTGGTCGAAAGAATGATTAAATGGCTTTTTCTACTCTAAGAGTTTGATATCTAGTACATAATATGAAAGACCATAAAAGGGCATGCAGATGTAGAATTCCTAGCAACTATCCATTAGTAGGCTAGTCATTAGAGTTCAAATTCCCAAATAAGAGTTTAACCCCAATAATAGTCTAAGGGTGGCGAATATACTTCGACAGAGCAGTGAATAGCAAAGGAGTAGGGGTAGGAGTAATTTTAATAACCTCTAAAGGAGAAAAGCTACCATTAGTTAGAAAGTAGAGATATAAGGTTACAAATAATATAGTAGACTAAGAAGCTTGCATATTCGAGCTTGAAGCATTATTAGCTCTTAGTGTAAAGACAGTTAAGGTATTCAGAGATTTATCCTTATTAGTGTATTATACCAATGAAGAATGGACCATTAGGGAGGAGAAATTAATGCCTTATGCAGAGCATTTCAGATCTATTAGCAGACAGTTCAAAATGTGCACCTTTCATCATTTTTCTAGAGATAAGAATCAGCTAGTAGATCCATTAGCCACCTTGGTCTCTATGTGGGACAATTTAAAAGAGATTTTCATGAAACTAGTACTTATCTCTAGTTCAAAAAAACCTTGTTATAAGATAGAGCAGATAATGGAAATAGAACGGGAAAAAAATAAGTTATGGTTTTATGATATCTAGAACTATCTAGAGAATGAGGAATTCCCTAAAGAAGCTATAGATAGAGATAAAAAGGTATTAAAGAAGCTATTAAGTCAATTCATAAGTGTAGGCAGGATTTTATACAAAAGGCAAGTAGATGGTCTTCAGCTTTGTTGCTTGGAGGAGAAAGAAGCAGAGAGGATTATGGAGGAGATATGTGCAAGGTCATGTGGCACACATATAAACGGTTTGGAGTTAGCCAAAAAGACCATGCACCAAGGGTTATTTTAGCTTATTATAGACTATGATTGCTTAAAATATGTACAAAAGTGTCACGAGTGTTAGCAATATGGGGATTAAAGACATGTGCCAGTATTAGAATTACATAGTTTGTCATCTCTTTGGCCATTTACTACTTAGGGTTTAAACAAAATTAGAGAGATACATCCAATAACCTCAAATGGGCATCGTTTCATTATGGTAGCTATTGACTATTTCTTAAAGTAGGTTGAAGTATAATCCTTTAAGAAATTAAGGGTAAAAGAGATGGCCAAGTTTATAAAAAGGAATCTAATATGTAGATATGGCATTCCACACCACATAGTTTCAAATAATGGTGTTTAATTTTAGGCTGAGACAAAAGCGCTGTTACAAAAGTACAAGATACAACACCATAAATCCCCTCTTTATAATTCATAAGCCAATAGAGCAGTTGAAGCAGCAAATAAGAACGTTAAAAGGATCCTAGGCAAGATAGTTGTAACTTATAGAGACTAGGCTAATAGACTTCCCTTTGCTCTTTGAGGATATAGGACAACTATCTGAACTTTAACGGGTGCTACTCCATTTTCCTTGGTAAATGGGATATATGTCGTACTCTCGGTAAAGATTGAACTCTAATCATTAAGAGTGGCTGTAGAAGCAAAGATTCATGAAACAGCCTGGGTAGAGCAGGGGTTCCAGCAATTGACTTGTTAGATGAGAAATGATTGAGGGCTAATTATCACAATCAAGTTTATTAGAAAAGGATGGCACAAGCCTTTAGAAAAATGGTGAAAAATCACAAGTTGAAGGCATGGGACTGGTCCTCAAATAGATAAAGCTTGGACTGACTGATCCAAAGGGAAAGTTCAAACAAAATTAGGAAGGACCATTCATCCTTAAGCAATTATTACTAAGGGGTGTTACAATCCTTACGAATTGTGATAGAAATAAGTTCAAGGAGCCTATAAACATGGATAGATTAAAATAGTTCTATGGCTAAAGATAAATAAAAGAGAAAAAGAAGAAAAAAATAGCCTTACGGGTCAAAAATCAAGAAATATGGCCTTGCTAAAAGTGGGCACCCCGATAAGGTGAAAATAAAAAAAAGGCTTCCCATGCAATAATTAGAAGCTAAGAAAAAATAGCCAATCAAGAAAATCCATGAGGGATGATTGGCAACAAGAGTTTAAAATGTAGTTAAGATTTATTTGATTAAACGAAGAAGTGTGTTATTGCATTAATGTCATGTTGTGTTTATCATAAAATTCCAATATGATGTAAGTAGATAAGACCACTTTAATAAGCTCAATTAAGTATTTTATGGATTATAAAAATAGGGATATTACATTATTTTGTATACAAATTCAAAAAAGCAATAAAGGAGTACAATTTTAGATCTTCTATCTCTTATTACTGCTCTCACCTTCCATCTTCAGCCAACGAGTTCAGTTGTCTCTGGAAGAGCTTATCACCTATTATTTGTATGCATAAGAAGTCTAAAATTTGCAAATAGCCTTAGAAGAATGTTGGTCTTCAGAGGTAAATGCCTTTACAAGTCATGATAACTTACAGTAAAAGTGATAGACAAGTCTCCCACTCTGAAAGACAATAGGTGAGTAACGATGTCTAGGTCTCACCAAACTGCCTCATACAGTGGTCAGGAATACAGAATGTGACCTTGTGTAAACCAACCAAGGGAACACAACCTAATGCACCACTAAATCGCACATACTATAAAGGAATCCAAGGGCTTCAGCCTATTACTCAACATTTACAAAGAGGTGCATAATGGCATAAGTCCGTAAATGCTTTAGACTATAAAATCCAAGATCATGAAGGGGAGGATCATCTAACAAATGAGCTTTTCCCACAACCAAAACTAAAAAAAAAAGCTATTAAGAATTAAAACCTAGAAAGGCTTCCTAAGCAAAAGTCAACCTGAGGATAAGGCAAAAACCCATTAAGGAGGTCTATCCTTAAGAGTTCTATTAGGAATGAAAACCTAAAAGGGCTTTTTAAGCAAAAGATAAACTAAAGAATAAGGCAAAAACCCCTTAGAGGGTGGTCCATTCCTAAAAAAACCTGAAGCAAAAGCGAGCTCCCATAGAAGAAATTAGCTTCACCTAACTGCACTATGTTTAGTCTTATAATGGTCTTAAGAAGGATCAGAGAGAAAGGGTTTAAGCCCTTAGTTAGATCATTTATCACACTCAATAGCTAATAGTCTCCAAAGATGTAACCATGAGATATTTGGCAAAGAAAATGAATAAGTATACACTTGCATGCAAAGATAGAATATCAGTGTAACTATTATAATAAACCAATAGTGGATTCAGAGAAGTAGGCTCTCGCCTCGAGACCCATTTTGCTACAATGATAGAAGTATGCCAAGTGTATTGACCACTTCATATGGGTAATAAGAAATGCAACTTGGATGGTAAAGTGGTGTCTTAATGAGAAGGACACACCCAGTATTGCAACAAACTCTTTAGATAGGGGGCACATTTCTTAATTAAAAAATTGTAAGATGTGAAACTACGGGTCCTAGTAGCGGGTTACAGCCTTTAGAAAGAAAAATCCAAGTCGAATCCTTCGGAGAAATTTCAAGACATTAAATGGAGGTAAAGCAGAATTTTCCCATATAAAGGGGAGATCAATGATCTTATGGAGTTTTTGAAGAAATTCGTCACCTATTGATATAGAAAGCACAAAAAACCCAAGCGGTATGGGGATCTATACATGCATGAATGCATTTATAGTTTAGGAGGTAAAAAAGGGCCATTTTTACCTTAAAAACGGGTATTTGGAATAGGCCAAAAATGGCCATATTAGCTATCAAAATGATTATTTTGCTCTAGCAAAAATCGTCATTTCAGCCCAATTACTATTTAAATGCCATTTTTCCCTTTTTTGTTATTTTCTTACATTCTCATCATTTTCCTTATATTTCCAAATCTCTCTTTTTATATATAATCTACCATTCTTCCTAGGCATCAACAGAGCCATCCACGTCATCAGCCTATGCCCGAGCATGTGGTCATACCTGGTTAGCTTAGCCATAAAGAAGTCGAGTAGTTCTGATGCCTCTCTACCATCACATTAATTGGGAGCCATTACTTCTGCACCCATACCCTAAGAGAGTTTGGCATTCTTGAGCAGGTTGATCAGCTGCTCTCATAAGTGGGATGGCAGGAGTTCTACTTTTAGAGATGCACCACATGTTTTACCATCGCCTTAGAGTTCCTGAGCACACTTTAGTTTAGACATGCACACCTTAATGATACTACAATGATTCAATTTGCTACCTTCAAGACACGACATCAGCTACCCTTTTTACAGTTTATAGATTTCTATGTTTGTCAATTGATGGAGTGACAGAGATCCCCAAGTTCCTTGATGAGTATTGGCAGTTCCTTAGTCGGGCTGGCATGCTTTATCAAGCTAATCAGACTAAGGTGTCATTTATCTAAAACCTAGTCCATCACTATCTCTATTGAGTGTCTGTGGTCAGTTATCTCGAGTGTGTCGGCAGTGCAGGTCAGGTGAACCGAACCAAGCTCTATGGACTTTAGGCTATAGAACACATTGTTCATTTCAATCTTGCATTAACTATTTTGGAGCACCTTCATCTAGCCAGCAGATCCCTCAGTAAGAGCATTGTTATGGGGGGAGTTATCATAGCCATTTTACTCGAGCTAGGTATTTTAGAGCAACATTTAGGTGACTACCCTTTAGCAGTAGTTTTGGGTTGATAGCGACACTTGCGTCACTATAGGGATCATGAAAAGCGAACCCTAGGCATCAATAGGCTATAGATTACTCACAGCTGTAAAGCTCAACGAGTAGGTAGGGGAGCAGTCGGGAGGCTTAGGATCGGAGAAAAACCGCTTTGTAATAGACTTAACAAAGCTACTAGGTGAGAGCTCACTTATTGTCCTGCCTACAAAGTGACAACGGACAGATGAGGTAGGACCAGCTTCTTCTGTACCACCCTTACCCTTGTATAAGACCTTATTACGAGGCATGAAGACACAGATTATAGAGCAACTCTAGTTTATACATACAGACATGGACACAAGGATTGAGGACACTCATCGTGAGTTGATTACCGAAGTGGTTTTGATTGAGGCAGAGATCCAAGCACTTTGGGCCCAGAAACAACCTCCAGCTTCGTAGATTATATTTATCATTCTTATTTTGACATTTGTACATATTAGCTTAGGACATAAACTATCGTACTCTAAAATTTTTATTTATGAAATTAATAGATTTCTTGTCATATTCTATTTATTGCCTTTACATTTTTGCAAAAAAAAAATAATAATAAAATGAAAAAGGCATATATGTACATATAAATAATAAATGCGATGATTGACAAAATATAATGATGGCATTGATATAAGAAGAACTCACACACAACATGTATCAAAATTACGATTATAATATAGTCACTGACACTTTTTATCTCTATTTCACAGGGGGCAAGTAGAATTTTTCATTTAATAACACTACGCCCATAAGAATACTATGGATTTCTATGTGCAACATCACAAACACTAAATCGAAGAAAGTCCACCCACCATTTGCTCAGTTGCAAGGGGTAAGGATAGTGACACAGGTTAATAGAAAACGAAAAAAATCATCCAAACAAAATTATCAAGGTCAGATTCATTGGCTTGCCCTATTTGAAGCAATATTAACTTCGAGTGTAATGTATCTAGCACTGCCTGAATCACATTAACTTCAGATGTAATGTCTCAAACACTGTCTGAAGAAAAAACCAACCTTAGGTGTAATATCTTTAGCACTGCCAGAATCATATCAATTTCAGATGTAATGTCTCAACCATTATCTGAAGAAAAATCAACCTTAGGTGTAATGCCTTTAGCACTGCTTGAATCACATTAACCTCAGACTCAATGTCTCAAGCATTGTTTGAAGGAAAATTAACTTCAGCTGCAATGTCTCAAGCAGTATCTGAAGCAAACTAACTTTAGTTGTAATTCTCTAGCACTGCCTGAATCGTAACAACTTTCGGTGTAATGTCTTTTAGCACTACCCAAGTCAACATCAAGCTATCTATAAAAGGGTCGCCTCATAGGGTACGCATCTTTTTGAACTTTAGGTCACCTCACACTCTATAGTCGCCTCCCCAAAGTTGGGGGCAACTGTATACACTAGGTTTCTAGGGCTTCTGTGTTCGAATTGCCTAGTGATAAATGAAGACAAAAAAATTTTGGGAAATAACAATGTTGTCACCAAATTTAAAGTCTTTTTTATAAAACTTGCGAAAAATAGTTAACTTTTAATTATAAACTCTAACTCGACTTAACAAGCTTATTGTGCGACCCAAAATATGAGAAAAATAGGCGTTTGTGATGGGTATAGCCCTTGTGATATGGAGTAAATTTTTTGAACAAAATCAATTGAAAATAAAAAATAAAATTTTAAAAATTTCGCCATTTTGGCTCCTAAAACAACCATTTGGCTTAACAAAAAAGGCCGTTTGAAGGGCCAAAATGGCATTTTCCCTTCATCAAAATGGTTATTTTAACTTCCCAAAATAGCAGCATTTCACACATCAGAGTCCTGTGAGGACTCCTAAACTTGCCGCAGAACATGGATGTTTCACTTTGGAAAATGGTTGTTTTAGCCAAAATGCCCATTTTTCCCTGGCCAAAACGGCTGCTTTCTATCTCGATTTTCATGTATATAAGTCAAACCCATGCTAGTCTAAGGAGTCGACTTTTTTCAGTAAGTGTACACTTAAAAACATGAGAAACACTTTCTAAACACCTTTCTCATGATTTTTAGAGATTCTTTTAAATCTTTTTGCCTATTTTCTCTCAAGTTAATTCTTGAAGGCAATTATACACAGTGGATTGACCAAACCTTCTTCCTCTTTTTCTTTCTTTTCTTTTTCTTTTTGCATCTATCTACCAATCAGACGGGTGCCCTTTTATTTTAGTTTATTTGTTACCTATTTACCAGTTAAATGTGGTGATATTATTTTATTTAGGTACTCATCTACTAGTTAGATATAATACTCTTATCTTATTTGCACATTATTAAATATTGTTCTTTTTCATTTTTTATTCGACTATTATTCGTTCTTTCTTCGTACGTTGTTTAATTATTTTTTTTCTTATTTCCTTTATTGCTTATTTAATTGTTTATTTCATGTCCTTTTTATTCTTTATTCTATTTATCAATTTCATCATTTGCTTCATATTAACAATGTATCTTTGTTGTGATGCGAGTTGTTTGAGATCTATCTAGTTTTATTTAACCAATCTTTTCCCTCCTATTAAACATCCAGTAAAGCATTTATATTATTATTTTACTTCTATTCATTTATTTTGTCTAACCTTTATTTTCTTCTCATTTTTCTCTTTTTGTTTTATTTATCTCTATTCTAATTTTTTATTGGGTTAGAATGTATTTTAGGCAATTTTTATGTAATTTTTATTTTCTTTTTGATTAGAATATATTTTAGATAATTACCATGTAATTTAATTTTCATTCTGATTATTTTTCTATATATTTTGTGAATGTTGCAATAAGTAGAAAACTATTTTTACACGTTACTAAAAAAATAACTAAATTATTTTATACCTAATTAACTGGTGTTTTCCTAATAAAATGGATTTTGATTTTTTCATAATAAAAGTCACAAATAAGAAAACTTGTTTTTTGAAAATTAGCATGTGAGAACCAAAGATCTCAAAATAATCAATTACCTAGTTTGATATATGATATTCTTTAATGTTATGTATTTTCTTTGTATATATATATGTCTTATTATTTTTTATATGATTATATGTTTTATTTTTATTATGAAACATGTTTGAGAAAAAGGATAAAATTATAAATTTAATATGAAATTCTATATTAACTTGAGTATAAATAAGAGTAGGGTTCCGAACCACTTTGGTTTTAGCCCTACAAGATGTTTCCCAACTTCAGTTTGGTGGCTACTCTTACTTTGTAGTGCCTAACTCGCTCTTTCTAGGCTAATCCTTTAGTTTCCTTCTCGTCTTTTGGGACATGAGAGGTGAGATTTAGGTTAAGTCTTTGGTTGTTTCAATTTGACTGGCCTAAAAAAGGAAAGGACGTGAACAATTGCTTAGGGTTTTTCCTTTAGGGTAATTAGGTTCTTTCCTATACTTTATCTTTAAGGCTTCTAAACTATACTTCTACCTAAAGTTGGTCTTTTTTCTTATAAACATAAAAGGTCTATCTAACTTTTTCCTCTTATCTCTTCCTCTTTTTGATATTCTTCTTTTTCTATACCTTTTAAAATTTTTCTTAAAAGAATATCAATTCTCAATTGATTGTTATGTCTGGATGAGTAACCATACCTTTATGGGATATATTCAATTTGAAAACAATAGCTCTTATTTAAATAAGAAAGACGTTTTGCATCTTGCGTTACTGGGAGCATCGTACATGCCTTTCTCATGGCATACTTCATCACTCGTATATTTCTTCTAAGACGTTTTACCATTTTGTCTTCATTTAGGAGTAGTTGATAGGCTGTTTTGGCTACTTCTGCCTAAGGTTTTAGAAGCTTAGCTAAAAACATTTTTGACATATAATTTTGAGTTGAAAAATTAAAATTGTAATAACATTTTTAGAACTTACATGCATAATTCTCAAAATAACATATTTCACATATTTGCAATTTCATTAAAGCCACAAGAGATTACTCTTTCTATATAGATTTTACTGACAATGAGAAGCCAAAAAATTCTTTTTTTAGAGCATCTACTACTATTGCAATCACACTATCTATTAGTAACTCTATTTATTTCATATGTTATTTTGTCATTTTCCACTAACATGGTCCAGTATTTTTTAGCATTACCTACTATGGTGGCTTTGCAAAGTTCATAATCTTATTTTGGGGTAAAGCTTGTTAACTTCACTGCAAACCTAATCATAGTAGCTACTCAGCTATCCTCTCAAACACCTTCTTTGCACAATCTAAATTGAGAAAAGCTATAAGGTTTATTACTGGTC
>CANXYI010820443.1:0-11662 GCA_948208565.1 Hura crepitans | reverse complement strand
TGACACCTTGGGTGCACTTTTCTGATCTTGTGGCATTGTTTACGGAGCCTCGAAACATGGGCTTTACAGATCTAATCCTTCACATGTGCTTTCAATCGAGGAACTAGAGGTGTAACCAAACCTTTCATATGAAGAGGAATCAATCTAGATCTTAGCACGTGAGGTTAAAGAACTATTCAACAAAGAAGTGCCACTAGTAAAGGTGTTGTGGAAGCAACCTGAGAAAGTGAGCAACAGATAAATTAGCAATACCTATAACTATTTGAACTAGGTAAATTTTGAGGATAAAATTTCTTAAGAGGGGAAGGAAATGTAATGTCTTAAAATTTTGATTTCGTGAACAATACTTCTTAGGGCATAAAAAGTATTTCTCGGGCAACTGGGTCACACTGAGGTGATCGAGAGGGAGTACTAGTCATATGACTATGATAGGTGAAATAATGATAAAAGAATTTATTTGAAATAACCACTAAACTAATAAAATTTTTCACATTGATATCTAGTGAATAATGCACTTAGTTTGAGTCGAGTGGTGAAATATCCTAGATGCACTCATATTGACCAAAAATAGTACGACCTAAAGTTTAAAAATTCCAATTAACCTAATGGCATTGGAATTAGAATTTTTTAACATCGATAATTAATTTATCTAAATTTCTTGAAAATATGATTGATTAATTAGTCGAGTTTCCATTGAGTTTTGGACTTGAGGTTTTAAAGGTCTCTAAATTGGGGATTTTTGTAATTTTTGGTGGGGAGAAAAGCATTTTCAAAGGCCTCAAATATTAAAATCACATTTTAAAGCTTAAAACTTACATAGGATTAATCATAGCCATTGAATCACTATATGGCATGATCATGACCATTCATGGTCTTAATATAAAAGATAAAAAAGTGTGTGTGTATGTCACATATGATCAAAACATCCCTTGGCTCCTCTATTCCACCTAAGCTGATGCCATCTCCTTTTTCTCTCTCTTTCCCTTTATTTTTTCATAATTCCTTTAAATCTCCATGAAAACCTCTATCCTATATACCAAAAATAATTTATATCACTCATAGAATCCAATTTTTGTGTCAATTTTACAAGAAAGAGGCTTTTTGGTGGAAAAAGAGAGGTTTGAAAGTTTAGGGTTTCAAATCCCTAAATTGAGGTAAACCCTAAATTCAAACCTTAGCATTTTTTAGGTAATTAGGGATGCTTTAATTGATGATTATAGTGTTATTTTTGAATTTAGAGTTGTATAAAAGTTTTATGAATTTTTCTAATATATTACCTATTATGGAATTTAGAGAACTTGGAGGAGAGTAAGGATAAAGGCAAAGAGAAGTTGTAAGGTGCTATTCGGGACACTAAATAATCACTTTATAAGTGTATTCAATAAAATATGTGAGTGTATATATATATTGTGAATTTTCCATAATAGGTGTATTATGTATATGTTATTGATTTAGGGATTAGTATAACACTAAAATGAAAATTAAGGTATATTAGGGTTTATGGCATGTTAATTAACTAGAGTGAATAGAAGTTAAGTTTAAAAGAATTTTAATGATGAAAATTTAGAGGTAGTCGAATGGTATGTATAATAGGGACATAGTTGGAATTAATGAAATTATGGTTATAAATGATGGAATTAAGATGTATTAGATAAATATATTAGTATATTATGTGTTGGATATGTACATTGATGAATATGAAAGATGGCAAAAGTGTAAACATGAAATATGTGTATGTTTGTGTGAGGTGTTATGTAATGCATAATGCATGCAACATACTTTAATTATAAAATGTATTGATGAATTGGTAATGTAATTAATGGAGTCTATGTTATGAAATGGAATATGGAAAAATGCCAACTTGCATAAGGATAATGGAAATTGTATTATGAAATGAATGAAGTAGATTGGTCATTTGAATATGATAAGGAAGGAAATATGTATGATGATATGGACTATTGGAAATATTATTACGTAATGTACGATAAGATGGTAAAGTGTTGATTGGCAAGTATACCTAAATTGGTCAATTGTGAAATTGGAATTGGACTTGAGAAATGGTAAGTAGAACCTATAATGTATATGTAACAAGAATAATAATATTGATAGCCCATATATCTTAGATAAGTTACTGGATAAGTTGATTGGTCAACTAGGGGAATAGCAACTGCTCAGGCACTTCAGTGTTAGTCATACATGGATATGTTGATATTGGATTATTATGCAAGTGTAGCCATCGGGAGGTTTAACAAAACCACTGCACATATTTCTATGGTGGGTGTAGTTGTTAGGAGGTTTAGCAAGACCATTAAACATATATATGTTGATGACATTGATACTTATATGGGTGCAGCCATCGAGAGTTTTAATAGAACCATTGCATGTATTATAAAGTGGGTGCACATTTATATTAATATAATATGTTAGTGCATCAGTGTGAGGTCTAAAATATGGGCTTCTGCACATCGTGATCTTGATATCTAGTATTAAGATTGGTGTTTGTTAGATATGGGCTAGTAAATGGAAAAACATAGTATGTGACATAACAACTAATGGAATAATAATTAATTAAAGGCACAAAGGTACATGGTGTTAATAAATAATCACATTAAATGTCATAACATGAGAGTAACAAATGACAATGTGTTAACCAAGTAAAGATATAGGCATGATGAATGGAATTAAGTTATATAATTTAATTAATTATGTAATTAACTAGGCATGAAGATGTATTGGTTTAGTTTATGACTTATATTGTGTGAAATTGCATGTCAAATGTGAATATACGTGCGAGTGCAAACTTGTTTTATCAAATACACCACTAAGCTTTATGCTTAGCACATCGTGTTTTTAGTGCATAGGTTGTAGATAGGTAGCTTCAGTCCAGCCTCATAGTAGCAGTGCAATAGAACTATCTTCAATCCTTCTTGGTATACTTTTGTCATGTATAGTGTGATATACATAATAGTAGATGGCACTTATGGGTAAATAGGTAGAATGAGCTAGTCTTGTCTCATGTAGTATTTTAATTAAGTGTAGCCTAGACTTGTATATTATATAGCAGGTGTTACACCATAGCAAGATACATACATATGAATTTATCAGTGTGTTAATGGTGTGATTGTTATAACTTATGTGAAAGCTTACTTGTCAGAATGTTGAATGAGATGGGTTATAAGGACCAAAAGTGTCTATGATGTTGATTTTAGATTGGGACTTTATAGAAGTGTTATTTTTTGTAGGTTTATTTTGGGATATGACATCGAGCAACCGTTATGCTATCAAATTTCCATCTAAGTAGGACAATTTGGTTTATATGTATATGTACATAATACTTAGATTGTTTACATGTTGGCCCAGGATGTTCTTGATTACACGTATACACACGTAACATGGTTTTAAGAAGATAATGGTGGAACTAGGTAGAACTAGTTAACGTGTCATCTCTTACTCGAGCTGGCAATGGTTTGAGTAGGAGGCATCACAATGTGCCATCTCTCATTCAAATTTGGCTACTTGGTTGGGTGAGAGGTGTCATACAGACACCAGCCTATTAATTTATCTTTTAAAATCCTTTTGTAGTTATCCATTGACATTTATCCTATATGGGTTCTTGTATAGTGGGTGAGGAATGGTTAACATGCTTATTAATCTTATATAAACCTATTTATGAGTTTTTATTTCGAAATTAATTATAGGTCATATTTTAATAAAAATTCAGCAGCATAATGACTGTTCGAGATGAAAACCAAAAATTTTAAGCAATGAAAGGACTTCTATATTGATCCTATCATTATCACAACACATCAAATCCTTCTGATTCACTAGAAATACAATGTCAATAGCAATCTATATGTCATCTTCAGTTACCACATTCTATAATATACATACATAAAACACATATTTTAGTTACAAAACTTGTTACAAACTTTACAAACCATGCCGGATTATGTTTTCACCACTAAGCTCAACCCCTTTTCCTATACATGAGTGCCACTAATATAATACAATATATATAGAGTACAAAAATATACCCAATTCGATGTTGAAACTACCACATTAATGTTTGAGGCTGAGCTGGACTCTATTATCTACTACCTATGCATCAAAAAAATTAATACTCTAAGTATACACTTAGTGGTGAATGTGATGAAACATGCATTGCATCACATGTAAATGAGTCATACACACATGAAAAGTATTTCAACCATAAACAATCTTACCTCATAATTCTTACACCATAAATATAAGGAAGAATATCCTAGTCATTTCATTAATAGTTTATAATAATTTTACCTAGGTCATTTATTTCCCTTATTGGCATCATTTAAGTTGAAAACATATTTTTAATATTATTATTTATGTTTTGGGCCCATACTTGAGAGACTACACTTTAGACACTAGATATTAGGATTTGAAATTGTATAGGGGCCTACATTTTAGACCTCGATGGCTATAATCATCATAAGATAGCATATCATGATTATCATAAACATGTGGGGTTTCTTTTTTAGAACCTCAATGACTATACCTGTCTTATAAGCTATGTAGGGGTCCATATTTTAGACCTCAACGACTTCACTCGTCATTGTATAACATCATATAAATAGATGTACAGTGGCCCTCAGGGACTTTATGGTGGTTGCACTACTCTAACATTTCATCATTTCAATCATCAATCATAAAATATACGGGGGTTTCCATCTATAACCTTAACGGTTGCACTTGTCATAAAAAAGGAAACCTAGTGTCCTAGTAGCTGCTACTCCTTAGTTGACAGGTTAACCGATCTAGTAGGTGGTCTATCTAATATAGGCTTCTAATTCTATTCTTTGAGAATTATTTAGGTTTGATTATCTCATCTTTTAGAGATCCTTAGTTACCATTTCACTTATATGGCAAAGTAATATTCTAAGGTCACATATGCTCATTTTTAAGTGTTTGGCTTCTTATCAAAGTTACATTGTATATTATAGACACCTAACCCTTTTTAGGCCTATGATGATAACCAGAGATAGGCTCAAAAGTAGTAATATAAGCCACTTGGGAACTTAGTTTGCATGGACTAACATGGCATAGGTCTGCTTGGACATAACGGTACTAGGTCCGTATAAACCCACTTAGACTCTACCAGGCCTAGGACTTATGGTCTGCCCAGACAAACCAAAGTTCACGTCTACACAGACTAACTCAAACCTAGCCTAAAGCCCATGGACTGTAGGAGAGCCTACAACTTAGGTCTGCACAGACTAAGTAGCTCAAGTCTGTATAGACTTGTTGATGGAAAGCTTCCAAAAATGGGAGTTTCCTACTCATACTCTATCTCCTAATCTTAGAAGGATTCTACCTCTTTTTCGTGGGAGAGCCTTCCTTAAGCCAATGAAAACCCCTATTGGGTATGACAAAAGGGAGGCAATTTGAAAAGCCAAAACCCTATTGTCTGAGAGTCCATGAGAGGACTCTAATGTAGATTCGCACTACTAGACTTTAGCTTATTCTAAATTTCCATTCTTTCTAAAATCCTACATTCTTATGTTACTTAAAAGCTTCTTCATAAGGTAAGATCTGAGGTCTCCAACTATACATACATTATGCATTTATATTGCTTCATATGGATCCATGATCTCCTATGATTGACTATGAGTGAGGTGATTTTATGTAATCCCCACATTGATCATAGGAGTATGTCGTGGTTCTGTACTATTTTATTGTGTATATTTGACTCTTGGCATATTGTGATTATTTTTTAATTTTAATCCTAATCGCACAGACCTATCTCAAAGCATGCTGATGTCTGCACGAACTAAATATTTTGATATATGTGTAATAAGATGTTTGTGCAGACTAATATTCAATACTATTTTAATAATATCTTATATATGATGTATTATATCTACTATGTTTAACATGTTTATATGTTTTTTTGTCACATGCTTATCATATAATGATAAAATTGGCATATGTCCATACGAACTCCCTTTCACGAGGAACGTAGTTCGTCAGATGGTTACATATTGTGTTTGTTTGTTATTAGTTAATAGTCTATATAGAATCCCTTTCATGAGAAACGTAGTCCATACAAATGATCATGGCTTGTGTCTATTTATACTATTTTGCAATCTACACAGATGCCCTTTTATGAGGACTGCAGTTCGTATGGATAAGTGTATGTAAACTTAATCCTTGTATATATATGTGTGTGTCCTCTATGACCAATAAGTTTGTAGTTTTCCCAATGATAATTCTTCCCATACATCACTACTCCTTCATATGTATGCTAAGTAAATTGTTGTGAGTTTATTTTAGGTCTTCATGGACCATTATATGTTGCTTCTAACCTATTTTTTGAGTTGTATGTAAGTGACCATTCTACTAGAATAAGAGATCTGGATAAACATATTAACCCTTACATGCAGTCCGCATGGACACTTACTAGAACTATATTAAGTCTGCATGGACTTAATGATGTACAGGTAGGACCTATTATGTGCTTTGTACTGTTTCATTTGATTTTATACCTTTTTAATTCTTTTAGTTATTTTGGGTTGTAATAGGTAGATTAATAACTTGTTTTACACGTTAATGCCTAACCTCACATCAAATGGTTTTTTACCTAATTAATTGGTATTTTCCTAAATAAAATGGTTTTGAGTTTTCTTTAATAAAAGTCACATGAAAAATGTATTTTAATAAAGGCCAATCTCTTAATAATGGGAGTTGGGCAATTACTGCCAATTCCAATGGAATTACGGGTAGTTGTCAAGTCAAACCTACTGATAAATAACCTGATTTCTTGATGTATAAAGTATAGATATGCTTGTTGTGTATTTCAATACCACCATTTACTTTTCTAAATGAAAAGGTGACATGAGTGCTTTAATTATAATGTATACATACATGATATGAGATTGATAAATGTTAGAATATAAAGGAAGGCATATTGTTGGGGCATTAATAAGATCTGATTTCAAACCCTTTCTGGGAAAAAGATAAGTGGTCCTAGTGTACAGCCAATTGGTGACTCCAAACACTAATTGCTCTCATCCTCGGTAAAATATAATAAATCTACAGTGGCAACTCTACTGGGATTGAGAATTTAAATTTGAAAGTTTATCAATCCCATGCATTGCACTTTATATACATTGTGTCCCTTTTACCTTGGATAGTGTTATGAACTATGACTCCATTTTTCATTCAAGAATAGGGAATTGCTAGCATACCCATCACTCACAAGCCTCGTACCTTTGGGTATATGAAAGAGAGAACTAACCAGTCTCTATTATCCTTGATTGGCTTATTAGATGGGACCCCCGCTTATGGGAACCATAAGCTTTTTGACTAAACCATGAGCCCATATAGTCAAACTTAGTAACTTCCACTAGGTTGAATAACCCTAAGTACTTTTGACTTACATTATGACTACTATGTAGGCCTATCACATTTAACCTTGTTTAAAGTAGAGCGGAGTCCATTAGACCTTTTATCTGGAATGGACCTAGCCTAATTTCACATCAAATGAGAATTAAATATGATGGGCCATTGCCTTTGCATGCACTTTAAATATAAGAGGGTAGGCCTAATAAAGCCTATGATTGAACCTATGCATCTCTTGGTGATGCTTAAATAATCCCACTTAGGAAAGGAATGGCTTGAACACGTGTGTGAGAGTAATAAGGTTAGAAGGTTTCTTGTATGTGTTTGTCTCTGTTGCATCATGAACATGCATTTCATGCATATCATGCATCATTTGCATTTTGCATTATTAATTTATTGGTTATGCATCATTCCTAACCCATTGTTTTAGTAGTCATCATTGATCCCTCATTCACTGCTCAGTGGAAAAGAGTAGGCAAATGCCTTAGCATAACCAGTGATCCGCTAGTAATTCAACCAAAGAGAGGAACCATGTCTGCTAATGAGTTCGTTACAAAATCCATGCTGATGGAGGCCATGGGTGAGATGGAGAAAAAAAATGATGGTAGCTTTCACTAATGCCATGTTTAGGGTATAGAAAGAAGTAGGTCAAACTTTGGTAGCCACTTACAAGGGTAAAGAGGTAGTGAGAGAAAATATTGACCAACTTTTGGATAAAGAAATCCCCATAGTTACAAAGACCTACAATAAAGTCCCTTTGCCTAAAGTAATTAAAGATAATCAGATCAAGAAGTTGAGTGAGAAGATGGAGGCCATGACTAAGTTGGTCACTGGGGGTAAGGAGATTGATCTAGATGATATTAGTTTAAGACCCAACCGATCCATACCTCACAAGTTCAAAATGCCAAACTTAAGCAAATTTGATGGTATAATTGACTCAAGGACTCACTTAAAGCAATATATGATCATTATGAGGGCCCCTAATCTATCTGAAGACCATATTGTAAGCTTGTTTAGTATGCCTCTAATGGGATAGCCTTTGGATTGTTACCATTACCAAGAAAAAAAGGTCAAGGAACGCTAGAGTGAGCTAGCTCGAGCATTTAGCAAACAATACTCTAATAATGCTAATATTGAGATAACTTTGAAGGATTTGGAGCTTGTGAAGCAAAAGTCTATTAAAACCTTTTCAAACTATTTGCAAAGGTGGAGGGATAAGATACTCAAGATGAGGAATAAGCTTAAAGACATTGATTAAATCAAAATGTTCATAAAAAATGCTAACAATTACATGAATAGTAGACTTATAGCTAAAGGTATCACAACCTAAGAGCAATTAAAAGACATAGCCATTGATTGATTTAGAAGTAGCCTACCAGAATAAAAAGTTTAAGAGATCAAGCAACCTAAACTACTCAAGCAATAATATCGGGGGCACTGCCAAGACAATAGATGTATATGCAGTGTAGGGTAAGCATTATTCAAATTTAAGCAAGTTATTATCTTAGTGTTTAAAGAAACTTATGAAAGAAGGAAAGTTTCAGCCACTCCTATCTCAACCATTTAATGGTCCATTGCCTTTTAACAATATGCATAGCCAATATTATGCTTACTACCAAAAGATAGGCCACCTCATTGATAACTGTAAGCTTCTTTGAAAAGCTAACTAAGACCTTATTAATTCTAAAAAAATACCAGATCTAAAATCTAGCTCAAACCCACTTCTAAAACATCAAAATTCTTGCCTTTTCAAATTAAGATTACCTGAAGTGTATGTTCTAAAAAAATTTATGGATCCGACCAAGAGATTAGTGAGAGGGTGAGAGAGAGTGAAGTTATTCTTTTAACAACTTTTAGGATAGTAAGAGTGAAAGTGAGCTTAGGAAGAGCATAGCTTTTTAGGATGGATTCACTAATGAGGATCTTGAAAAGGATAAGAGAGAACCGATTAAGGTCGAGGGAGAAATGGTGCAAAAGGTTGAGAAGAATGGTTAGTCCTACCTAAAAAGGAAGTAAAAGTTAAAAAAGATGAGAATGACAATGTGCTTAAATAGTTAAAGAAAACACAAACTCATATCATTATTTAGGATACACTGATGTCCTCTTAAGCCCATTGGCAAAAGGTAGTTAAAGCCCTCAAGCAAGTTATTGTATCCACCACTACTACTCTTGAAGAACTAGTCTAGGTTATGAAGACTGGTAAAACTAGGCTTAAAACCTTTTCAAATGAAGACCTGCCTCTAAAAGGAAAAGAACATAACTAACCTTTCTTTATTAAGGCTAAGGTGAATGGGAAAAAGACTAGATGTGCTATGGTCGATGATGGCTCTTCATTGTGTGTATGTTTAGTCAAAATCTTTATAGGTTTGGGAATAAAGAAAGAAAACTTGGTGCCCTCTAGTATTACTATCAAGGCATATGATGATACGAGATGACAAGTGGAAGAATCATTCACTACTAAGGTCTAAGTAGGGCCTATTATTGATGAAGTGGAATTCATTGTCATTGGCATCCTAGCTACATTTTTAGTTTTGCAGGGAAGGCCTTAATTTCACAAGCTTGGAAGAGTCCCCTCCACATTGCATCAAATGATCAAGTTCCCCATAGAGGAAACTTTATCATGATTAATGCTAAGATTGATAATGCAATATCCATACTAACCATTGCAAACTAGCCTTTTAATGCGTTTTATGTTGCTGGAATACATAAAGATTATATGGACCCTACAGTATCCAAAATCATGAAAAAGATGAACTTATTTCTAAGTGCTGGTTTAGGCAAGGACCTTCAAGGGATAACAAGGCCTCTATAGCTTAAAAGCTAAAAGGATACAAAAAGGTTAAGATATGACCTAAGCTTAGAAAATAGCTCTAAGAAAGGGAAAAGTCTTAAAGACTACTATGTGAAATAAAAGAAAATAAAGTATGATAGGACTCTAGAGCTTATAGTAGTGGATGGTTACTATAAGTCGAGATTTGAGATTTTTACCGATGTCATAGACTGGGAATTAGGTGATTTGAAGTAGACTCAGTGGATAGAAGAAGTCTTCCTAGTAGCTACCACCATTAAAGAAATCTACCCAGCTTCACCTAAAGATGTGCTTGATATGAATAGCGATTTATTCATTGATCAATTGTATTTGTCTGACCTCTTTGAGATAAACAATTTTCTTTCAAATAAGATACATAAAGAGTTTGCTTATTTGTGTGATATTTTTCCTGATGGTAGCATGCACCTAAATGATCATTACATGAGTATTTTTTACATTAACTGCATTAAAACTAACCCATTTAATCTTGGTATAAATAAACATCCTAAAAATATATTAATTGCCCATGATACTACTACCGAAGAAAGAGAAAAATTTGAGAGATTATTAAAAAAACTATGAAAAAAATATTTGCCTGGAACTATAAAGACATGCTTAGGATTGATCGAGAAGTAACTGAACATACAATCCAAACTTATGACCACATTGCTCCTGTCCATTAAAAGATTTAAAGGATGAGACTAGAGTGGACAAAAAAAGTTAAAGAAGAAGTCGTTAAACTACTCAAAGCCAAGTTTATTAAGGAGATAGTTTTTTCGACCTACTTAGCCAATATTGTCGTTATGCCTAAGAAAGATAAAAGGGTCAAAATATGCATAGATTATCATGACCTAAACAAGGCATATTTTAAAGATGATTTCCCTCTACCTCATATCAACATATTGGTGGATAGTGTAACCATGGCACTTATGTATTCTATTGTTTATGGATTCTTAGGATACAACCAAATCCTCATGAAGGTGATAGATAAATGTAAGATAGCTTTCACAATAGAATGAGGAATGCATTGCTATAAGGTAATGGCTTTTGGAATGAAAATGTAGGTGTAACCTACCAACGAATGACTATTAAACTCTTCTATGACATGATGCATAAAGAAGTAAAAGTCTACATGGATAACATGATGGTAAAGTCCATAGAAAGAGAAGGACATTTCGAAGCACTGGAGAAGTTCTTCCAAAGGTTAAACTAATTCAATATGAGACTCAACCCTAAGAAATGCATCTTCAGAGTTACATCTAGTAAGCTATTAGGATTTGTGGTTAGTAAGAATGGGATTGAAGTTGATCCGAATAAGGTGAAAGCAATTTTAGAGATGTTTGTCCCTTGAACAGAAAAAGCAGTCAGAGGATTCCTAGGCAAATTGCATTACATCAGTAAGTTCATAGCAAAACTTACATCTACTTGTGAACCTATATTTAAGCTCTTACACAAAGGATAACCAAGTGAATGAAAAGA
>CANXYI010820439.1:0-13355 GCA_948208565.1 Hura crepitans | reverse complement strand
CACCACGACTTGGAAAAGATTAATGTGTGGTGTTAAGTATGCTTAGAGGTATGATAATAAGATGATGAAGAGTTAAAATGGAAGTTAAACTTGTATGTATGGTGATTTTGGATCTTGGAGCCAAAATTACATGTGGGTGTGTGTGTAGGTGTTTTGGCCCTATATTGACTTAATGGCACGACGTGTGTCATGTTAGTGTCTGGTAGTTGATAATGGATATATATATATATATATATATATATATATATATATATATATATATATATATATATAGTAATTTTCCAATTTTGTCATTTGTTGACTTAACCAATTAAATTAAAAGCGATATTAAATGATTAATTAATACGGTGAAACTACTAAACATCGGTTAATGCCCATATGAGTGTCAGTCTAGTACGGATAGGTTGACCAGTCGACTAGGGGTATATATATATATTATATATATAGCAGCTGCTAGGGCATATCTATGCTTTTATTGGTTTGTCAGAGTGCCCACTTTTAGTCTGGCCCAATGACTATTATTTTAGTCTTCAGACCCAATTAGATATTGACCTTCGAGTCTAATGAGATTTGGTCTTCGAACCCACATTGGTAGACGGACCTTCTGGTTCATAGAGGTCGCAGTTATCTAATAGATAAATGTACGCTTATTATAGGTAATGTAATTAAGTTTTAAAAATAAAAATGAGATGATAAACTAGTATGTAAAATGGTATATAGCTGTATTCATATTATTATGGTGCTTATCGCAATTGTATGTTGCATTTTCCTCTATTATGCAGACTACATGTCACATGTAATGCATTTGAGATTCTTATGAATTGTCTTATATTTATACATGGAAATATATGAGAATGCCTAAAATGGTATATTTGCAAGGATTATTTCGATTACATTGCTAAGTGTCTCGCTTAACACATCGTTTCTTGTGATGTGTAGGTAAGAAGCAATGAGAAGATATTGATAAAGCCTAAGCCTCGGGACATCCGAACAAACAAAAAGAGTTTTTGCTTTTGGTAACTTTGATGTAATGTAATCAAAACTATGAAATGTATAAGATAGTAGTGCGCTCGTACTACAGATGGTTTTAGTCTTAGGCCCAATGTATTTTGCAATTTATATTTTGTATCCACTGCAAAAGTTGTATAAGCGTATTTCAAATGCTTTTATGATTGCATGAATTGCATGTTTGACTAATATCTCTTCCTGAGGTCAAGATTGTGTGTGATTGTGTTGATGATGAGACTGGAGTGATAAGGAGGATCATAGATGTGGGAATATGTATGTTGATAATATAAAAGTGTTATTTTTGTTCACAGGTTACTATTCAAAATTTTGGGATAATGCCGGTACAGCCATTATGCTACCAAAATTTTTAGCACAAGGATTCCCAAAAATGGATAGTAACTCGGTTTTGAAAAAAATAAAAATATAATTTGCAAATCCGCGCTTTCATAACTCTTTTATCTCAACTATAATATTTTTAAAAGAAATATAATTTTGCCTTATATTGGATAACTCGGAGAACGCATTGGTGTGTGCATCCCTTATTCGGGTCCGGCAATCGGATCGGGTAAAAGGTGTCACAGTATAGCTTAGGTCTCGAGAATACTATTCGCATCTCAAAAAATACTATTCGCAAAACTCAAAATTTTCAGGTATTACAACATGAGTTTTCAAATTATTTTTTTACATCAATAAACTAATTAAAATTATTATAAAAAATAATATATATTAAAATCTTATGAATAATAATTAAAGTAATTATACCATTAATTTTATAAACAATAATTATTAATAAATTTTTATCAAATATTTACCATTAAATTCAGCAATTGTTATTGACTATAAGTTATTTCAAACCACTAAAAATAATAGTTCTCGTTGGCACCTAGTTTCTAAATAAAATTTACTTGGAAAATTATGTTTCCAAACCTATATATTTATATATTTGATTCTAAATATTTATACATTCAACCTTTTTATTATTTTTTATTTACCTGAAAATTTACATATTGCTGTTAATAATTATATGGAAAAAAATATATTCAGTCCACTCCTATTGTTTTTTTTTTTACTTTATATGAAAATTTATATACCAAAAATTATATACGTAGTCTCTTTTTAAAATTTTGAAATTTTTGAACAAATGTTATCTTATTAAAAAAAATTAAATTAGTTATTAGTTTAGAGATAATAAATTTTGACTCAATTTATAAATTTTAACTAATTCGTTCATAAAATTGATTCAAATCCACTGATTAACTATAACTCCAAAATTTTAGATGTTTTGGATTGAATCAAATGCTATATTTGAGTTGGACTACAAAGTTAATACATGTGATCTGATTATAATTTTCACCCATAAAATTAGGGATAATTATAAATTGACCCCAATATATTGGGGTGTTAATAATTTAAATTCTAACTTATTTTTCATAATAATTAAGCCACTAATATTTTATTTTCTAACAGTTTGAACCTTTGATTAGATTTTCTTTTAAAGAAAACGGAAACAGAACTTTTTTAGCAATAATAAAAACACTTATCGCTATTTATTATTTCTAAAACTTAAATTATTTGAAAAGATAACCTATTTTTATTGAATAAGCAAATATCATTTCAAGTAATTTGTGTTTTCATATATGTAAATTTTTTTTATAATATCAATTTTAATAGGTAAAATTTGTAGTTTTTTACTTTTATTTCAAAATAACAATGACAATAATAACGATGACAAATGGAATGAAAAGTTAATTTTAATGTATTTAAGTATAAAAAAGATAAATAAATATAAAAATGTTATGTGCCGTGAAAATTAATTATATATAAAATCAATTCTAGTTATTGTAAATATAAATAAGTGGTTTTTTAAATAATTAAAGTTTTAGTGACAAAATTGTAATAAATATCTTTTATCTATCTAATAATATAAATTTCTATTAAAGATAACAAAAATTATAATTAATAAATTGAATTGTTAAAATATGAAAAGTTAAAAATTTAATTGTTATAAAATATAAGTTAGCGTTTGAATTGTTAATCCCCTAATACGTTAGAAGTTGATTTATATTTATAAAATCAAGTCCAACTTAATATTTGCTAAAAGAAATTCATATTTTTTTTTTGTTTTTATCACTTTTATGTGTGGAATATTCACATTATATTATTAATACTATTAACTTTGCATAAGCATTACATTAAAAAGGAAGCTAATTTCTGATTTTAATATATATATATATGAACATTTAATTTAGTTTTATAAGTTATAAATTTAATGCTTTTAAAAAATAAAGTAAAAAAACAAATGGATGAAATAGATAAAGCCTTGACTTTATCCATTCAGATTAACCTGCAAACCGTTGTGAAGTTTTTAAAAATATTGGATTGAATATTTATTTTTTGGGTAACGATTAAATATGGAGACAAAATATTAAGTGAAAAGAGGGGGCACATGCATGTGTCGAGTACCTACGGTACCTCCGATTTAAAGCAAATTTTCTGTATATATTATGTATATCATATATGTTGAATTCAAGTATCCATAATAGTATTCATGAATATTAAAAATTAAAATTAAAATCTGACCATTAAATTTAAGGATAATTGTAAATTAGCTCCCAATGTATTGAGTGTTATCAATTCAAACTTCATCATACATTTCATAATAATGAACTCATAACACTTAAAATTTAAACAATTCAACCCTTTAGTTAAATTTTTTTATTTTTAACAAAAATTTAGATTATTAACGATAGCAAAAAGATATTTGTTGCTATTTTTTGACACTAAAACTTTAATTATTTGAAAAGCCACTTATTTTTATTTACAATAACTCAGATTAATTTTGCATTTAATTAATTTTTTATGACATATATCATTTTTTATATTTACTTATCTGTTCATATTTTTAATACAATAAAATTAATTTTTTATTTCATTTTTTTTTATCAATCACTCAGCCACCCAATATGAACTTGATTTTTACTTATTCAAATTAGGGCAAGTTTGAATTAAAAAAATTTACTTAGGTCCTATTGAAATGTACTCAAATAATAATAATAAGTAAATTTTTATTATTATTGAATGAATTTTAATTTATGAAAATTGAAATGAGATTAGATTTAATTATTTTTAATTATTTGAATTATTTTTTTAATGAATTTTCAAAAAAGATATATTGTTATCATTATCATTATTAATTTAAAATGAAAATAAAAGATTATAAATATTATGAAAAAAGAAAATTGATATATATGAAAAATATAAATTATTTGAAATTACATTTGCTTATTAAACAAAAATAGGTGATTTTTTCAAAGTTTTAGCAACAATAACGATAAATATTTTTACTGTCACTAAAAAAGCTATATTTCAATTTTCTGATCGTCCAAATTGTCGAAGAATAAAACATTAAAAATTTAATTATTATAAAAAGTACATTAAAGCTAATTTACAATTATTCCTCACACTATACATTTAATGTGGTGCTTATCCTAATGGGAAACATGAATCTTTTTGCACGCCAACCCTTTCAATTTTTCTCCTTTTAAATTTTATCTGAAGTAATTCAGATTTATCATTTGTCCCCAAATAAAAATCCTTCTCTAACTTCCGTTATTCTGTTACTTATACGCCAGCATTTTATGCATTATCAATTTACTCCAACATTTTTCTAGCATAATCAATTTATTTTTAAGTTAACTTTTAGGATTACATTTATTATATAATTTAACTTTGACAGTTGATCTAACCCATTTCATTATCAAAGTAGCATATTTTTAAATCTACTTTCTCCAAAACTCTTTGCTTACCATGAATTTTATACCATTTTTCAATTTACTGTGAGTGGATATGATTACAAACACTAAAACAAAAGAAAAAATAAATATTTTGAAGTACCCTTTATTCAAAGGAATCACTTCATATTACATTAGTAGCTTAACTAACGCATCAACTCTATTAAATTTTGTTGGATATTCATGGTGTTTGTAATAAAGGTGCCTATATTTGATAAGGGTTAGATGATCTGATGATATCCATAGCTTTACTAGTAGCACCACGAGTCCAATAGTATAATCAAACTTATTTTTTTTAAACATAATTAAATATATTTTCATATATATAGTGTAATCAAGGAATGACATAATGATTAAAACTTTGTACATTTTCTAAACTCTGGTTTTTAGTTTTCGTCAATCCCCTCCCTTTTATGCATGTATATGTCACCCTTGAAAAAAAAATATTTTAGTTTGTCTCATCGATATTTATACCCAAAATAGCGACAAACGAAGACAATAATACACTGAAGAGGGGGGATTCAAGTAAAATATAAGAAGTATGGAACTAAAACAAATATCTCACAAAAGAATAGAAAAAGAAGACAGGGAGACAAGGAAAGCAAAAGACTACATCCACTAGGCTCATTAGGCTTTCTTTAAGCATTTTCATCCCCCATATCATGTATGTGGTTCAATCATTCTTAATTAATTAAACTCCAAGAAATTATTAAAAAAATATAAAAAAGAAAAAGCACCTTAATGACAAAATCTTTTTAACTAATTAGCCCATATCAAATTATCACTATCTTTTCCATCTTTAAACCAAAAAGAAAAAAATCTCTATGCTAAGTGGCAATCAAAGACCAGCCACAACCCCAGCCACCATAACAAAGAAACCGATCAACACTACAATAATCAAGATCAAGAAAATCAGCAAAACCGCAACATCCACGCCTTAACGCCTCTGTCTCTGGCAACGGTGCCTCGAGGGCGTTGGGTCCGATCATACTCCCTGTCCATCACGAGCAGTGAAGGAGCTTCAAGTGAGAATTCCACCACCATGAGCAGAGAATTTAACGCCCTTGCTCTTGCTGGTTCTGCTATAGGAAGCACATCCATGAACAACAATCCCAATACCTTTCATAACAATGAGCATGATATAAATGGAAGCAACAACTTGTTGGCTAGAATTAGGGAAGACGATTTTGTCCCCGAAGAGTCTAATGCTTTGGCTGTTGTGGCTGGTGATAATTTAGACCCGGACCTGGACCCGATCTCAAGCTCCAGGCCAGTCGGGTCCAACCGCCAGTTAGGTGGTGTTGGGGAGGTTTCTTCAGTTCAGAGAGTGAAGGAAGAGGAAGTGGAGACAAAGATATCAGCTTGGCAAAATGCCAAGATTGCAAAGATTAATAATAGATTTAAAAGAGAGGATGCTATAATTAATGGGCGGGAGAGTGAACAAGTTCAAAAGGCTTCTTCTTGGACGAAGAAAGTTGAGGTATGCATTTGTGATTTTTCTTTTTTTTTTTTTTTGGTTAATTTAATAATCAAAGAGATTTTCATGTTGGCTAGATTGAGTTTTGACCATCATTCATCGTATTTACCGAAGTTAATTTGAAGCACTAGCTGATTGGTCAAATGGAGTGGAATTTTTTGGGTTTTGCTTTTATATCTATGGTTATGGTAAGCTAGTGGAAATAGCATTGCTTAAGCACAATAACTAACCTTTTTCTTTACCAAGTATGGAGTCCGTCTAGTATCGCATGGATTTAAAGGCTGAAAAGTGTATCGAGTGTCCGTCATTCAAAAAAAAACTCCACTCTTTGTTGACCATTAAATCCCTAAATTGCAGTCCTCGCTATGAGGGTTTTAGACAAAAGAAAGCTGCAATCACCGACGATAGATAAGTATATGCGCGGTTGCCTTTACATGCATGTATACTCCATTGATAAAGTATCTCTATTATGGCTTTGTACTTGAAGCATGTTTTTGTTCAATTGATAAGGTATTGGTTTTTTCTTTTTTTCCTTGTATAAAATCAATGATAGAATGTTAAATTTTCTATGTGGTATTCTATATATCGCTGACCGAATCGGTTGAAAGAATTCATAAAGTATGTCTAAGAAAGTCTTGCAGAAATTAAGAATTCAGAACGTAGTATTTTGACATTTAATATAACATATTAACATGATTTGTGTAGAGGAAGCTGGAGAAGAAAAGAGCAAAAGCGCTAGAGAAAATGCAAAATGAGATGGCAAAAGCGCACAGAAAAGCAGAGGAGAGAAGGGCATCAACTGAGGCTAAAAGGGGAACAAAAGTGGCTAGAGTTCTTGAAAGAGCCAACTTGATGAGAGCTGTTGGTAGAGCTCCACCAAAATGCTTTTTCTTTTGAGTCTTATTATTCGTATCCTATAATTAATAATATTATAACATAAATCAACAGGGAAAAAAAAATAAAGTGGATGAAAAAAATATTGCTTCAAAGTTCAAACTATATTAGGGTTTCCTTATCTTTTTGAATTATAGGGTACCCTATATGAGATGAGGCAATGAGAAGTGCACTCAAAAACCTATATACTGGACTATTCTCTTTTTTTTTTTTTTTTTTTAAAAAAAAACTCTCAAAAGTGCTGTTTGGTAAGCCTTCACTTTTTTTTTTCACTGTAAAAGAAACATGCTATCTTGTACAGTTACACATTGCTTATTTGATAGAAAATTTGGTGCTTTATGCCTATACATTTTCAAAGATAATTTAAGCATTTAATCTGGTGGATCTACTACTCAAAAGAATTGAATGGTGTTTATATTTGTTGAGTTGATTTTCCTTTTATACAATCTTTATGTCATGCTATCATAGTGAGTTTATTTATACATTACACGGTATTAGGAAACAAATTAATGACTCTCTTACATTTATTATTGGGATTAATTATACTTATAATCAATGAATTTTTTTTATAATGGTCAGTTATAAAATGAATCTTTTATAATATAAAAATAATTCAATTTTTATTTTTTCTACAAATATAATAATTAAAAATAAAAAAATATCCTGTTGGATTGTTGAGACGACACTATATTTTATAAAAAAATACTATTTTAAAGTAAAAATGCTTGTAAAATAAAAAAAAAAATCACAAATGATTGATGATCTCCTTTTGCAGCCTGATTCTAAGAACAAAATTCGAATTTTCTTTAAAAAAGGCGACCATAAGAAAACATATACTTGCCTAAACTCAGTATTTAGTTGAAGAAGTTCCATAAATCTTGAGAACATTTGAGAGATTAGCAAAACCAAAGACAGAGGAGAATAGCAAAACCAAAGTGAGAATTTCATAACCTCGAGGGCATAGGATTGATCATACTCCTATCCATATAGCTGTTTTTTTAAGCTAGAGAGCTTCTCTCTCTTCTTTCTAAGAATTCCATTCTCTCTTTTAAGTTCTCTTCTAGGAGTTTAGCTCCTTTCTCCCTTGTTTTCTTCTGTTTTCAATCTCATCTTTTTGTCTGTTGTGTTGTTTTGGCTTTTATCGGTCCTCTATTCCTTAGCCTTCTTTTCCTTTTATGTTAGCTTGTATTTATTTTAGGTGGTTAGTGTTCTTTATTCTTGGGGGGTCCCCACATAAGTGTCCCTCTGGTTCATATAATGCAGACAAAAGGATAATAGACTAAGTAGAGGAATCTATTGAAGATATTATTCTGCAAGAGAATATGAATATTCCAAAGCAATACAAGCTTATGGGAAAGCTCATTACAGGAAAGTCTATCAACTTTAATGCAATTTAAAAAGTTATACAATACTCCTGCTAAACTAAGCAGAGTTTCAAAATGACTATGTCAAAACCATATGTCTTTGCCTTTACCTTTCAGAATCAAGAAGATGCACTTGAGATACTGAAGGGGCGTCCATGGTCACTATATGATTAGCATCTCTTGTTGGATAAATAAACGCCGGACGTGGATTTTTCAAGTCTTAAATTTTGCTTATTACTTTTTTAGGTGCAGGTTCATGGTTTGCCTCCAAACTTATTCACAATTTCAAATGCCAAACACATCGCTAAACTCTTTTATGGTTTTCTTAACACTGATCTATTCAAAAAGGAAGCTAATATATGGGCTCTCTATTTACATATCAAGGTGCTTATTGATGTTAACAAAGTCTTCATCAAATCTCATTGATTCAAGGTCTCTTCAGGTTCTATGTCAAAGTCTCATTTCGTTATGAAACACTTCATGATATTTGCTATACCTGCGGTAGAATAGGCCATGTTTACCAAAAATGTGATCTTTATAGGTCCTCCAGGGGTAAAACCCTACATTCTAATTCATCCTCTGGTTATGGTAAATGGATAAGAACTGATCCTCCTATTATCTAAGGGGTTGATATAAATGCTAAAGGAGCTTTGGATGAATTATAGAACTTGTATTTGAGAATGCAGATTGATAAAGATAAGCAAATGAAGGATCTAGATGGAAATATTCAGCTAAAAGTGAGTTTTTTAACAATTATTCTTGCTTTATAAGGGAAAAATAATTATCAAACAAAAGCATTAAATGAGGAGCTAGGTAATAATTTCTTTTCTCTTTTGGAACGAAGTCACCAGAAAGGCTAGCTGCCTATTACAGCTAAAAAATCTATCAAAGCTCATAGGGGAGTTACTAAAGTATGCACGCATAGGATAGAAAAGGGGAAAGAGATTATTGTAGAAGACAATGCATTAAATGAAAGGGAGGCGAGAAAGCAATTAGCTGGGAGAACAAGTTCTTCTTATGAGCTACGTAGTAAGATAAAGGAGGATGGCCCACCTGCTATTTTAACAATAGATATTATTAGGCCAAGCTCTTTATTTGGCCCACTCATAAGATCAGAGGCAAGAAGAAAATCGATGAGGAGTCTCCCTTACCTAACTTTCTAATCTCTTCTCAAATAAATCAAGGAGACTTGGACCCTAATGGGCCTGAATCTATCTTACATATAGAATTCTTTGTGAAGAGCCCGGATAAAGCTGATATAGAAGTTAACCTCTTCGGGTAAAACCAAATACATGACTTTTTCTTGTAGCAAGAAGAAGGTAACTTAGATGTACGGAAGCTTACTTTCATAGAGAAATACTTAGACTAAAAAGATGGAGAAGAATTGTTAGATCTATTTCCTCTTCAAATACAAAGGTAAGGATTTCAGAAGTTAGAGAATTTCAGCGTGCTTCTGCTCTTCTTCTTCAAAGGAAGAGATTTATGAAAGATAAGAAAGATTCCATTATTAGTAAAGCATCTAGATCTGGTGAGTATCATTCTTAAGACTCAACGGAGAAAGCTAGCCATAAATGGCCTAATTGTCGCTATGAACATTCTCAGTTGGAATTGTCAAAGATTGAGGAGTTCCTTAATAATTCATAACTTATAGACTATCTATAAGTCTTACTTCCCCAGTGTAATCTTTTTGATGAAAATTAAAAATAGTGAATTTACAATTAAAAAGCAACTAAGAAGAATTGGTTTACTTGATATGTGTATACTTGGGTAGAGAAAAAGGTCTTGCTTTAGCTTGGAATGTGAATTACTCTATTTAGATCCTCTTATCAAATCAGTTTTGCATAATACTAGACTATGTTTTAGTGGGGACTCTTTTATTGGGGATCTGCTAACTGTGTATCTGCACCCAACCCTTTTAGAAAGGTAAAAGCAATTTGATTTTATTAAATAGTACAAGGATAACTTATTGCCATGCTTTGTCATGATTAAAGACTTTAATTCAGTTTTATTAATTTTAGAAAAGCAAGGGGGAAGATTGCCTGATAACAAAGTTATACCTAATTTTCAAGATTTTCAGTTTAACTAACATCATTGATCTAGGTTATTTTGGAAATCCTTATACATGGTGTAATAGACACAGTGCTGAATTTATAGTAAAGAAAGAATTGATAGAGCTTTTTAGCTCTAATGACTAGTTGCAATATGATGCTAATGCAAAACTATTTCATCTGGATGATATAGGATCTTATCGTAAACCTTTACTTCTTAACCTGAAAGATGAGAATTATAATAGAAGAAAATATTTTTTTTCTTTAATGGATGATGGCTAAACAATGATGGTTTTGTTTCTCTCATTAATGATTTTTGGAACAATAGGGGTTCTGTGAGCAACTGGTGGACAAATTAAAGAGATACCGATGCAGCACGTGGAATTGGGCCAAAACTAATAGAAGAAACTCAATGAGACAAATCAATAATATGAAGGGGAAAGCAGAAAAGGAATGAAAAGCTCACTTTTAACTTGGAATTCAAAGGCTATAAAGTGTTTAGAAGATCAATTATCTCAAGCTATTAAAGAAGAGGAGATTTACTGGGCTCAAAAAGCTCAGCAACACTGGTTAAAGCTTGGTGATAGGAATACTCGCTTTTCCACATGAAAACTATTTAGAGAAAAAGGAGGAACAAAATTGTAGAACTCCAAGATAAATGAGGTACATGGCATAAAGGAGAAAAAGCTATAACAGAGATAACCATTAAGCATTTCAGAAAGATCTTTAAATTCTCTAACCCTTAAATTGATAAGGATTTATGGAGAGATTAAAGAGTTACAAAAGAGATGAATGAGAAATTAATCAAGCCTATAGCAGATGTGGAAATTCAAGAAGCCTCACAGTCTATCAACCCTTACAAAGCATCGAGAGAGGATGGAATTTCAGGTATTTTCTATAAAAATTATGGCCTTTAGTGAAGCAAGATGTATGCTTAGCTGTCAATAACTTCTTTGCTTATGGAATTATGAGTAGCAAAATGAATCATACTATCATTACTCTAATTCCTAAGAAAGAGCATGTGGAAAATATGAATCATCTTTGGCCCATAAGCTTATGTAATGTATGCTATAAGATCATTGCAAAAATTCTAACCAAAAGACTGCAAGAACATATGCCTAAGTTGATAAATGAAAATCAAAATGCTTTCACCAAAAATAGACTTATCTCTGATAGCATCCTTCTAGTGCATGAGCTTATGCATTTCATTAAGAATCATAGATATGGTAAATTAAGGGATATGGCCATCAAGCTTGACATTTCTAAGGCTTTTAATTATGTGGAATGGAGTTTCCTTCAATTTATGCTTAACAAGATGGGCTTCCATGATAAATGGATTAACTGGATCTTGAATTGGATCTCTTTTGTCTCCTATTCTATTAACATTAATAGGCAGAGTCATGGTTTTATCAAGCCTGAAAGAAACTTGAGACAAAGAGACCCTTTATGTCTATATTTATTTCTAATTTGTGTTGAAAGGCTATCTTTTTTCACTATATAAAGCTTTGCTAAATCGTTATCTTAGTAGAGTCAAAATTGCAAAGCATGCTCTAACAATTTCCCATGTTCTTTTTGCTGATGACTTTATTCTTTTTTTTAAAGCTAAAAAAAGGAGGAAATGGAGCACATTAAGTTCATTTTGCAAACATATGAGAAAGCTAGTGGTCAAAAAGTAAATTTTCTCAAATCTTGTATGTTTTTCAACGTTAATGTTGACCATCAACTAAGATCTTATGTATCTCAAATCCCTAGAATCAATATATTAGGGCATCAAGATAAGTATCTTGGGCTTCCTTCTATCATAGCTAAATTTAAAAGGCAAACCTTTTTACAAATTAAAGAAAATGTGGCTCAAAAACTAGGAGGTTAGAAAGAACAATTGTTATCTCCTCTAGGTAAAGAGATCTAATTCAAGGATGTTACTACTATTTATTCTATGTTTTGCTTTAAAATCCCTAAACTCCTTTGCAATTAGCTAAATGCTCTTGTAGCTAAATTTCAGTGGGGTTCTAATAATAATAAAAGTAAGCAACATTGGTTGGCTTGGAATAATATTTAAATGAGCAAAATAGAGGAGGCCTAGGTTTTAAGGACTTAGAATCTTTAATATTGCTCTCTTAGCCAAACAAGCTTGGAAGTTAATCAAGAAACCAGATTCTTTATTAGCTCATGTTCTAAAAGGGAAGTACTTTCATGTATCTTAATTCTTAAAATCCTAATTAGGCTTTAACTCCTCTTAGGGATGGAAAAGTTTATTAGAGGGGATGAGTCTAATTATGCAGGGTCTAAGATGGGAAGTTAATTCAAAGAGTATGGTATCTTGTTTCTGTGATTCTTGGATTCCTTCAAAATATCCCTTTACTCTCTCCCTTAGAGAAGGCTTAAGCCCTGATCTATTCTTAGTCAAAGATCTAATAGATCATGATAGAAGGGATTGGAAAGTTAACTTAATTTATAAGAATTTTGAAAAGCAAGATGTTGATTTTATCATTTCCCTTCCAATTTCGTGGATAGGAGTGGATGATAGAAACATTTGGCATTATTCATTTGATGCAATGTTATCATAACCGGACCGAAAATCGGACCGGATGACCAACCGGTTCGATCGGATTGAACAGAATTTTTTATTTTTTAAATAAAATTATTTGTAGAAAAATTTAATAACATAATATGAGCAATGCTATATTAAATAAAATGTATAAAAATAATAAAATGAGTAAATAATTAGTATATATAAAAATAAATTTAACAATAGTAATATAATAATTTATTA
>CANXYI010820432.1:0-15108 GCA_948208565.1 Hura crepitans | reverse complement strand
CCCAAGCTATCTCAAAAATCTCTGCTTCTATTGGCACTCTTAATGACTAGAGCTTGATCTCGACTGGAAGTACTACATCCGTCCCATACACTAAGAAGAATAGAGTAACACCTGTTGAAGTTTGAATCATAGTTCTATATCCCCAAAAGAGTAAAGGGACATTTATCAACCTAATATCTATAAGTTATAACTATCTTGGCTAAGATCTTCTTAACATTCTTATTCACCGCTTCGATTGCTCCATTTGCTTGTTGTTTATAAAAAGAGGATTTATGGTGTTAAATTTTGTACTTTTGTAACAGTACCTTTATTTTAGCCTAAAATTGGACATCATATCTAAGACTAAATAGTGTGGAACCCCATATCTATAGATTAAATTCTTCTTTATAAATCTAGCCATCTCTCTTGCTCCTAACTTCTTAAAAGATTCTACTTCGACCTATTTTGAGAAGTAATCAATGGCCACTATAATAAAATGATGCCTATTCAAGGCTATTGGACGTATCTCTCTAATTATATCTATCTCTCATGTAGCAAATGGCTAAAAGGATGATAAACTATATAGTTCTAATATTGGCACATGTCTTAAATCCCCATACTACTGACACTTATGGCACCTTTACACGTACTTTGAGTAATCATGGTCCACAGTAAACCAAAAGAACCCTTGGCACATGATCTTTTTGCCTCTCTAAACAATTCATATGTGTGCCACAAGACCCTGCATGTATTTCTTCCATGACATTTTTCACTTCTTTCTCCTCTAAGTAATAGAGCTAAAAACCATCTACATGCCTTTTTTATAGAACCCTATTTACACTAATAAATTGAGTTGACATTTTCCTCAATACCCTCTTGTCCTTGTTTGTAGCTTCTTTAGGGAATTTTTCATTCTCTAAGTATTTTTAGATGTCAAAAACCATATCTTATCTTTCTTCTATTCTATTTCCATTATCTGCTCTATCTCAAAGCAAGGCTTTTCAAAATAGGAAATAATTATTGGTTTCATGACTTACCCTTTTGGATTGTCCCACATAGAGACTAGGGTGGCTAGTGCATCTGCTAGTTGATTCTCATCTCTAGGAACATGATGAAAGGTGCACATTTCAAACTATCCACTGATAGATCTCAGGTACTCTGCACAAGGCATTAATCTTTCTTCACGAATGGTCCATTCTTCATTAGTTTGATACACTACCAAAGATGAATCCCCAAATACCTCAACTGTTTTTGCACCAAGAGCTAATAGTTCTTGAAGCCCAAATATGCAAGCTTCATATTCTGCCATGTTATTTGTAACTCTGTGTCTTAAATTCTTAACTAGTGGTAGCTTTTCTCCTTTAGGGGTTACTAGAATTACTCCTACTCTTGTTCCTTTATTATTTACTACCCCGTCAAAATAGATATACCACTTTTGGACTACAATCGAGTGTAGGTTTTCATTTGGGAATTTAAACTCCATTTGTTCACCTTCTAATGGATGATTGGCTAGAAACTCTATGATTGCCCACCCTTTTATGGTCTTTCTTGTTATGTACTGAATGTCAAACTCTTAAAGTAAAAGAAGCCATTTACTCATTCTCCCTACTAAAGACAACGTTGTCTAAAGATATCTTAATGGATTATGTTTAGATACTACCTGTGGCATATATGATTAGAAATAGTGCCTCAATTTCTTTAAAACCCATACAACTGCTAAGAAAATTTTTTCCACTTCTATGTACTTGGCCTTATAATGAAGAAACTTCTTACTCAAGTAGTACATAATAAACTCAATTCGTAGCTCATCTTCCTATGCTACCATTGCCCTAACTAAGCTTTCTTTGATAGACAGATAGAGAATTAGTGGCTTTTCATGACTTAGTAGTTAAAAAATTGATGGGTTCAACAAATATTCCCTGATTATATCGAAAGCTTTCTGACAATCATTATTCCACTTGATCGGTTGGTCCTTTCTGAGGAGTTTAAAAATAGGCTCACACATGGCAGTGAGCTTGGCTATGAATTTGCTGATGTATTGTATCTTACCTATCCCCTTATCTCATTTTCCTTCTTTAGAATTGGCATTTCCCTGATTGCTTTGACTTTATCAGGATCCACCTTAATTCCTCTTTAACTCATGATATGCCCTAATAGCTTACTTAAAGTTACTTTAAAGACACATTTTTTTTGGATTCAAATGCAGATTGTATTTATCTATCCACTTAAAGAACTTTTTCAATGCCTCAAAATATCTTTCCCTCATAGAGAATTTAATCATCATATTATCAACATATACCTCTACTTCATTATGAATTAGGTCCTCGAGAATTCTTATGGCCATCCTCTGGTATGTAGCTCTAGCATTCTTTAACCTCAAAGGCAACCCTATAGCAAAAGGTACCCCACTTTGCAATGAAGGCAATTTTTATCTTGTCTGCTATCCTATTTAGAATCTAATTATAACTGGCATATACATCTATAAAACTATACATTTTACACATTGTCACACTATCAACCAGCATGTCTATATAAGGTATTGGAAAGTCATCTTTTGGGTAGGCTTTATTTAGATCCTTATAATCTATGCACAACCTTATTTACCATCTTTCTTGGTGACTGGTACCACATTGGCTAGCTAGGTCAGATACTACACCTCTTCCAAGAACTTAGCTTTGATTTCTTTGTGTAGTTCTTCTTTTATCTTCTCTGCCTATTTTGGTCTCATTCTCCTTAGTTTTTACTTCACCAATTTTGCTTCTAGGTATGTGTAGAGGGCATGTTTAGCTACTTCTCAATTCACCTTGGGCATGTCTTTATAAGTCTAAGAAAAGACCTTTTCATATTTTTTTAGCATTCTCTCAAATTTAATTCTATCTTCAAGAGTTACAATAGATGCAATTAAGATCTCTTTAGAATTTTCATTAGTACCACAATTAAATGAGGTAGTATTGCTTGAATTAATGTCAAACATGTTATGCATATCGTGATTATCATTATGCATGATGCAATTAGATGAGACATCACAAAAAAATAAGCAAAATCATTCATTCTATTAACAAAAGAAATAGAAACATTATTATCAAAAAGCTTAGGTACATATAAATTCTTAAAAGGGTCTTTAGGAGGGTTCTTCTCTTCTATTTTCTTCTTTCCTTTATCTTGGAGCATGGTAGCAGTTAGAATCTCTTCCTTGAGTTTGACTTCTAGTTTGGCTAGGTTAGCCTTGACTTCTTCATTTTAAAAGTCTAAAGTAGCTTTTATTTCATTTACAGCCCAGTCAAACACATCACTAAAAATCTCAAACCTTAGCATAACCTTCCCCTTAATGATAGTCAGCTCTAACTCTCCACAATAGTTGACATTTCCCTCAACTCAAATAAAACTCTCTTCTAGTGGTGGGATACCCTTTCTTGTCTTCTTTGGCTCTGAAACCTTTGTTGTGTATCCTAACCCTTTTTGATCCTTCTATCCCTATGGCTAAATGGTTGAGATTGAACTATCTGAAGTATGTCCTAAACCAGCACCAGGTAAATAGTTCATCTTTTTTAGCATATTTACCACCTTGGCATCATCCTCTTTTGAAAAAGATCCCAGCAATATGAAAACCATTAAAAGTTTGATTACCTATCTCAAGCATCGAAACCTAATTCTCTCTCATAGCCTTAATTGTCATTATCTCACCATTATGGGGGATTTTTATCATCTAATGTAGTGTCGATAGAACTACTCCTAGCTTATGAAACCATGGTCTTCCTAAAAGCAGAGAGAAATTCACATAGATATCAAGCACTACAAATTCCACATCATCTATAATTACTCCCATCTTGACCTTGACTTTAAAAGTCCCATACATCTGCCTCTTTATGTTGTCATAGGCCACGATGGTGAGTTTTGACTGAGAGATCATTGAATCTTCAATCCCATACACAACTACTACCTTAAGCAGGCACACATTAATTGATGACTCATTATCAACCATTACACATATTGTGTGCTTACCATTGACTTCAGTTTTTATGTATAAAGGATGGTTGTGATGATGCCCTTTAGGTGAAAGATCTGTGTTAGACAAGCTGACCATTACTTTTTCCTCTCTTTTTACCATTGCCACTAGCTCAGATGGTGATATGGTTGTTGAAACTGTTGCAACACATAAAGCTTTAACAACCTTTTCTTGATGAGAAGAGGATTGATGCAATGGATCCCAGATTGAAATTTGTGTAAGAGTCTTCTTTTATTGCTTCATCACTACATCCTTTTATTAGGGAATCAACTCCTTATCCACCTTAGGCACTTGATCACTTTAGGTTACTACTTTGGTCTTTCCTTCCTCACTCAATTTTTGCTCTGAATCTAAATCTACCCATAAGTTCTAGACCTATTCCTCTAGCTCACTCTCACTATCTGTAGCCCATATATCTATTAGACAAATTGAAACCTAACTTGATTTTACCCTTCTCTCAACTGTTAGGTAGTTATTTTCATACAAGTCTCGAAGCACATACCATTCTGGCAAGCTCGAACTGACCATGTTGACAGGCAAAGGAACATTTGAATAAGCACCTTGACCCTTTTATCTTTTATCTATATCAGGGATCTGTCTTGAGTTAATCAAGTCTTGAATTTATCCCTCAGAGTGTGGTAGTTATCTGTGTCATGGCCTATATGTTGATGATACTGATAATAAAAATCTAATATGTGATAAGGCTAGCCTTCATTCCTGGTAGGTCTAGAAGGAATAAGTTGAAGTTTTCCTTCCTTTTGGAACCATTTGAGGCAACAAGACAGTAGTTTGCCCAAATTCAAATAGTGCTTAGCTATAACAAACACTTCAATAGTCTTACCAAAATTGGTTTTGCTAAAACCTATTCCACTCATGCTTCTATTGTTTAGATTCCTTTGGTTGTTAAACCCTCCAAGCTTTTCTTCTACTTGTTGTGCTCTTCTTCTAAGTCTATCATTATATCCTTAAGTGATTCCCAATCCTTTAGCCCTTTTTCTTTAAGCCATCTTTCAAATACATGTTAGCATTTTTGGTGAACATATGGATTTGATCTTATGTTTCTAGCTTCCTCTTTATCTTCAGAACCCTAGACCTCTATCTTGACAAGTACTCTATAAAGGTCTTATTGGATTTTTGCTTAAGCAGCTTGAGGTCTTTCATTATAACCACCATGTGAGTGCTACAATCATATTGGTTGATGAAAACTTCTATGATCTTTCCCTAATCTTCTTTCACTTTCTTTTTTAGCTCGTGATACCAGTCAATTGCTCTCCTCTATAGTGTTAGGCTAAAATAAGCCACCTTCTATTTCATGCTAAGCTCAGTGCCATGTATAACTATAGCATATTGCTTAACATGGGCCTTTAGATAAGTAGTCCCATTAAACTTGGTTAGTTTTGGCATCTTGAATTTAGTGGGTAGCTTTTTATCAAACTCTAGGGTGAGTTCATTAGAGTCTAGGCCCTTACCCATAGTGATAAGCTTGGTTATTGCCTCCATTTTCTCCTCTAGTTTCTTCATGGCGACATCCGTAAATCTCTAGGGTGCAACCAAATCCTCACAAAAATCATACTCTGGGTTGAAGTATTTAACTTTTTTGTCTTCCCTTCAGCATCTATAGCTTCTTTCTTAGTGCCAATTCCCCTAGAGTTGCCAGCAGTCTTTCCAGCAGTGTAGCTGCTACATCTTCAGTAGGTGGCAATAAATAAGTAGCAGGAACAATCTCATCAATTTCCCTCGAAATCATGGATGTCATCCTTTTTTCAAACTCCTTAAACTTTTTATCCATTCTAGCTTCGAAGTCCAAAGAAAAGGAACTGCTTTCTCCTTGTGCTACTACGTTTGTTTGACTATGAGTGGTAGAGATAAGTTCTTGTCTAGTTATTCTTCCATTTATTCCCTGTACCTAAGTGTCTCAAGGATCTATGATGGCTGCAAGATAAAGGGTTAGGAATGATGAAATGAAAATGCATGTGAATGCATGAAATGCTAGTTGTATGTTAGTGTGTACAATAACAAACACAAGCAAGAGCCTTCCAACCTTATCACTTCCCACACATGAGGTCAACGTGCTCTTTCCTAAGAGGGCTTACTTGTAGGACATCGAGGACCCCAATAGGTTCGAATAATGAATAATTGGTAGTTGAACATTGTTTCTCTAATAAAAAAGAGCACATGTAAGATACTTGGCCTATATATGTTGGATATGTTCAATCAATCCAAAATGCAGGGTCCAGCCCATTTCAGTTAAAAAAGGCTCAATGGGTTCGACAACATTTCAAGATGATTAAGTCATATTTCATGTATATTAGCCCGCATACCACACAATGCATCATTAATCGGGGTACCGAGGGGAAGTTGCTATTAGTCATTTACATAGGCTTACGATTAGGTTGCATAAGTTATGGTCATTGAAGCATGGTCCCTCCATAACAGGTCTATCTCATCATGAGCATATGATTAATTGGTTTACCATTTTATACACCTTATAAGTATGAGGCTTGGATTTGATTCCACCTCTAACAATCTTCCAATTTGAGTGAAATTGAATTCATGCTTCAAAATAACATCAGATTATAAAAAAGGGACGCCTAACTTATTCTAAGGCTTTAACATGTAATGCAATTTTTGAAAAAAGAATAATATTATAAATTTAAAATATGAAGTTTTGTATTAATCTGAGGTACTTTTAGATTATGGTCTCCTAGTGTCCCTAGTTGAGTCACCATTGTTCGCATCCCTTCCTTTCTAGGGCCAGTCAAATCAAAATAGCCAAAGACTCAACTTAAATCTCACTCCTCAAGTCCCATAAGATGAGGAGGAAATTAGAGAAATCCTAAGCCATTCCTATTTGATTTGCTTAGAAAAAGCTAGTTGGGCACTACAAGGTAGGGCTCCCCACCTAGTCATAGTTAGGAAATACTTTGTAGGGCTAAAGACATAGTGGTTCGAAGCCCTACTCTTATTTATAACTCAAGTTAATACGAAATTCAATTTGACAATTTTTCTCAAGTGGGTTTTATAATTAAAATAAATCACATATTCACATAGAAGGAATCATAAAACCTATTTACATAAAATAAATAAAGTGCTTAAAGTTAAAATATCATACCTGAAATTAGGTGAATGATTATTTTGATAACTTTGGTTCTTGCATGTCAATTTTAAAAGATAGATTTTACTATCGTAACTTTTATTAAGAAAAATCAAAACTTATTTTATTAACAAAACACCAATTAATTATATGCAAAATGATTTCGATTATTTTTATAACGTGTAAAAATCATTTTCTACCTATTACAACATTCACAAAATGTATAATGAAAGAATCAATAATAAAAATAGATTATATGGCAATTTCCTAAAATACATTCTAACCAAATAAAAATAAAAATAAAATTACATTTTGAAATATCCTAAAATACAATCTAAATAAATAAAATAAATAATGATAAAGAGAATAAGCAAAAGAAAATAAAGAGCAAAGATAAAAGCAATGAGAAAGGAAATAAAAAAAATGGATGGTAAAAGGCTACTCCACTAGTGTTTAATGAAATGGTAGAAAGAAAAGATAATAAGGTCCCAATAAATCAAACAACTCATGTCGCAATAAAATTAAGATGTTAGTATGCGAAGCAAAATAAAGAGAGGAATAGAAATAAAATGAAATAAAAAAATACAACAAAAATAATGTACAAATAATAAATTATCACACCTAATTAGTAGATAGATAAAAGAGAAAGAAAAATAAAAGGAATAAGAAAAGGTTGGTCGACCCATCATGTATATTTGCCTTTAAAAAAATCTCGAGAAGATTGAAAAAATGTGCGAAAAATCTTCAGGAAATATAAAAATGGTATTTAGAAAGCCTTTTTCGAGTTTTTAATGCACAAATATTGAGCAAAAATTTCTTTTTCTTTTAGAAAATCCACTTTCAATATTTATACACAAATTGTAAGGTAGAAAATGGCCGTTTTTAGAGGTGAAAATGGTCGTTTTTGCCAAAACAGCCATTTTAATGGTAAAACGGTTGTTTTCCTCTTTGTAACGATCATTCCGGTGAAAACGACCATTTTGTTAAGTAAAATGGCTGTTTTCATCAAAACAACCATTTTCCTTATGGAAATAGCTATTTTTCAAAACTTTTTTTTAATCCATACCGTGAGGACCTTTACCCCCCACACCTCTATTGGTTTCAATGTTAGGTATCAAGCTCAGGCCTATCGACCCAAGCCCTTAACCCCACCATAAAACACCTATTTTTCTCGCATTTCGAATCGCACCGTGATAATTTTAGAGTTGGGTAAAGACTTAAAGAAAAATTTTTAAAGAAAACTTTGAGATCTTTGAATTGGAAGTTAATATCCCTATTTATTAGGATTTTTATCCTTTAATCATCATTAGGCAATCCAAACATGGGAGCCCCAGAAACCCAGTATCTACAGCCTCCTTCAGTATCTATAACCACAAGTCATTTGTACTAGGGACACACAACTTGCCATAGTAATACAAATATCCATCTCCACTTAGTTTAAACACTATTACCTTTCTCTCTTTAAATTTACCTATAAGTTGTACCAGTTGTTCATCCTTACCCTATGCCTCCTTAATCTATTGCCTAAAATCTAGCTTAATCTAAAGTTCAGCCAAAATAGCATCTTCCTTAGTGTACTACAATCTAGCATTCATACCTTTCAAGGTTACCATAAACTTTCTACTGAAAGCATCTACCACCATATTATCTTTCCCTAGGTGGTTATCTATCAAACAATCATAATCTTTAATCAATTTCAATGACCTTCTTTGCCTTAGGTTTAACTCCCTCTAAGTAAAGAGATATCTTAGAATTTTGTGCTCTATGTATATATAACAATTCTCACCATATAGGTAATGCCTCCAAATTTTCAAAGCAAAAATAGTGGTAGCTAACTCTAAGTCATGAGTAGGATAGTTCCTCTCATGTGGTTTCAACTATCTTGAAGCATATGCTACCACATTTCCTTCCTACATCAATACACAACCCAATCCATTAAATAAGGCATCACTATACGCCACAAACTCCTTACCCTATTCAGGTTGAATCAAGATAGGAGCTCTATCAACATCTTTTTTAGATTGTCAAAACTTTCTTGACATTTTGTATCCCATTCAAATTTCACATTGTTTCTAATCAATCTAGTTATAAGTGCTACAATCATAGAAAATCCTTTCACAAATCTTCTGTAGTACCTAACTAAACCTAAAAAACTTTGTATCTCTATCACATTCCATAGAGGTTCCTATTCTAATACTGGTATGTCCTTGTTGGGATCTACTTTGATACCCTCTACTGACATTACATGTCCTAGAGAAGCCACTTTATTTAGCTAGAATTTGCACTTGCTCAACTTAGCATATAACTATTTCTCCCTTAGAGTCTGTAACATAACTCTAAGATGCATTTCATGTTCTCTTATGGTCCTAAAGTACACTAAGATATCATCAATGAATAACATAACAAACTGATCTTGGAATAATCTATTCATTAGGTCCATAAAAGCTATCGGGCATTAGTAATGGCATCCTTAAGAACTCATAATGCCTATAGTGCATCCTTAAAGTAGTTTTAAGAATGCCAACTTCCCTAATTCTCAGCTGGTGATACCCAGATCTCAAATCAATCTTGGAAAATACACCTGCACCTCTCAGCTGATCAAAAAGATAATCTATTCTAGGCAAAGGACACTTATTTTTCACTGTCACATTATTCAGTTGTCTATAGTCATTACACAACCGAAGTGACCCATCTTTCTTCTTTATAAACAAAATAGGGGCTCCCTAAGGTGAAGTAATAGGTCTAATAAATCCCTTGTCTAATAGATCTTGTAATTGTACCTTCAGATCTTCCAACTTAGCAAGTGCCATTCTATAGGGGGTAATAAACATAGGAGTTGTACTAGGATACACCTTAATCTCAAAATCAAGCGCTCTCTATAGAGCCAACCCTAACAACTCATCAAGAAACACATCAGGATATTCAAAAACTATTGGAATCTATTCAAGATTTGGAGTGGAAGTATTGGCGTCAATGACATGTGTTAGGTAGGCTTCACACCCTTTATAGATGAGTTTTCTTATTGTAACAGCTATGATGAGATTATCCAAAAGGTTTCTCTCACCCACAACTATTATTTCCTATCCCTCTATAGTCTAGAGGGTTAGTTTCTTATGTTTATAATCCACTACAGTCTGATGTTCAGATAACCAATCTATTCCCAAAATCACATCAAATTCATGAAAGGGTAACTCAATCAAATCAATAGGAAATAAATGTTTATGGATCACTAAGGGACAATTCCTATACACCTGGTTCATAGTCACATTTTGCCCTATAAGACTACTGACTTGAATGTCTATGCTTACATGCTCGAGTTTTAGTCGTCTATCATGTAATTGTGCAGTGTATATATAAGAATGTGTAGATCTTAGGTATACCAATGCCAAAATTAGAACATTAAATAAGTCAAACATACCAATAATAACCTCTAGGGCTACTACTTTATCATGAGCCTTAACAATATATTACCTTATTAGTGTATAAACTTTTGATCTTATCCCCTGACTAGCTTTAGTTTGATTCCCTTTACCCTATCTTTATCCTCTACCTTGCTATGCTATTGTAGATGCCTCTATACGGGCACCCTCTATCTATCTCTGGGGGCACTCTCTTTAATAATGATCCTTGGCACCACAAGTAAAGCACTCTCCCTTCCTACTTAACCAACATTTCCCCCAGTGTCTCTTATTGCATGTGTGCAAGTCGAGGGTCCATTCCTATTACTTGCTAGCCTTAGAGTAATAGAGGCTCATAGAGGTAGTTAAGGTCTAGCTGTAGAAGCCTACCTAGACCTTTGAGATTAAGTCTACCTCTGTGCTTGGTGTACTAACTAAGACTGTGATTATGCCTATCTCCATCTCTTACTACCACTTGGGGCTATACTAAACTGTCCAGTAGTACATTGCCTCTTCCACTGAAAGAAATCCCTTTTCCTTTATATCATTTCTTCCATATTATATGTTGATTCTACCAATACTACAAAATCAGTAACCCTCGAATTCGCTACTTGCATTCTCAGTTTGACGTTTAATCCTTTTAAAAACTTCTTGCATTTCTCCTCTTCAATAAGGATAAACTCCTCAGCATATCTTATCAGTCTAGTGAAATCCTTTTCATACTTTGATATTGTTCTCTTACCCTATCTTAGATCTAGAAATTCCTGCCTCTTTTTATCTTTGTATGAGTTTGAAATGTATCTCTTTCTAAACTCTTTTAAGAAAAACTTCCAAGTGAGATTTGTTATTGCCTTCCTCTTCTTAATAGTATCCCACAAATGAAATGCTTCCTCCTGAAGAAGAGAAGTTATACACTTTAAGCTTTCTTCTTCTGTACACTCCAGTTGTTCTAAGATTCTAAAGGTTCTCTCTAACTAGTACTTTCCTCAAGCTGTATCATCCTCATTCATACCTAAAAAGTCTACAACTCCTATCTTTTTAAATCTCTCTAAAGGTGTCTTCTGTAAAGGAGATTGAGGTGGAGGATATACTAGAGCTAGTGGAAGAGGTGGAACAACATCTGCTAAAGTATGTCTTAGAAAATCCACTATATGCTATAACAATGCTGGGGATTCTCATTTTTATGGCTATGTTTGTAGCTATTGCTACTGTGTAATATCACTAGGTTGTAATATGGTTGCACTGCCAGCTCCCCCTTGATTTATTATAGAGGCATAACTAGCCATATCCTTACCCCGATCTTCCGGTATTTGATCACTCATCTTGATCAACTACAAAAAAATGACTTATCAGCCTCTTAACAGTGTAGCAGTTTAGAAAAAAAAACAACCCTAGACACTAGCACTCATGTAAAACACCTAGGAACATATAACTTATATGCTAATACCACCTAATGTGACAATCCTATCGGACTCCCTAAAAAACCCAACAAGCGATGCACTTCCCACCAGGTCACCCATCCTGAATTCTCTGGGTCTATAGTCCTTAACACTTACAGACTATTTTATAACTTTATTAGATATTGCTTAACTCTCATTCTATCCCTTAATCATTTTTCTTTATGGCATAATAGACCTATAAAACTTCTTAACCAACACTTCACATGTTATAGAAAATTAGGTAGCAAATGACTAATCAACTGACATTCTAAAAAAAATTTCACATGTAAAAACACTTCTAATATCATTATCAACAATCTATCTCCTTTCGAGCCCTTCTAGCCCACTCAGCAACATAACCATATATCAAAAACACTCACAATCATACAAGGTCTTAGGCTATAATCATCAAAAAACTGTAAAAGTAAATTATTTAAATAAATAACCTATTTATATACATCACACCTAATACAAATATATATATATATATATATATATATATATAGACACTAGTAGCTTCTAAACATGCTAAACCCATAACCTATAATGTTTACATGAGTGCTTATTAACAAAACAAAATAAACACATCTATATACTCTTCACGGTTTATGCTGCTACACTGCACGATCCCTGAGGCTAGACTATTTACCTCTACAACCTATACACTAAAACACTGGTACATAAAGTATAAAACTCAGTGGTGAATTTAATGTATTAAAAATATGTCATACGTAGGCATTCAGATGTAATAATATGCTATAAGTGTATAAATGTAATGCAAAAATTAAATTTATATGAGTGACATTAATTCTAATTAAGCAGTCTCCTAGATCATTTAATTACAATTATACCACTATGGAATTTCCAGTCAATTTAATCATCCCGTGATTTGACATCAATCAGGTTTGTACATTAATTTAATTTAATTTAATAGACCTAACTAGATAGACTACACTTAAAGACATTAAACCAAGAAGGAACTGAAAAGTTATATAGTGGCCCATATTCTAGACCCCGACTGCTGTACTAGCCTAGTCTAATGCAAGGATCAGTTCACTTGAACCTCCTAATACTAGACAAGGGATAGCAAGGATTAATTCGTAGACCTCCTAATATCCCAAACAATTCAATAGCAAGTAACTCAATGGATAGCAAGGGTCAGCCCATAAACCTCTCAATATCTAGATAATTATTAACAAATAACTTTAGTGGGATCAATATGTAGACCTCCTAATATCCAAATAATCAACATCAAACATCTCTAATGGATAATAGGGGTCAATTTGTAGACCTCCCAATATCCAATAAATCATCAGCATATACCTAGAAACTGTTAATCCCTAGTTGACCGGTGAAACCATCCAGTGGGTGTCTAACTAATAGGCTATCTGTCTTTATTTCATGTCCATTTATTTATTGATCATTATTTTATAATATTTAGAAATGAATAATAGATAGATTTAAATTTATTTTGACAGTTGAAATTTGACCTAGACAGTTATAGGTCATTTTTGGTCCTATCAGATAGTTACAGGTTTATTTTTCTAAGCCAATTTAGGTCACTTCTTTAGGCATATTTAGGTCCACTTTAAGTCTAATCTAAGTCATTATCTTAAGTCTAATTATGTCCAAGTTGAAAGCCATTTCTAGTGCATAAGTTATTAAGTCATTTTTCATAGAAAATTATAAGTCATTTTAGCACTTTACATACACAGTTACAGGTCTAGAACATTCCTTTTTCTTAGCATTTTTCTATGCCACATACATCTGTCTTCATACATTGCCATAGGCCTAAAGCCATCTCAAATTGCACATCTCAATTGGCCTTAAAAATGGCCTCAAATTCTTTCCATACAAGTTTCACAAGGTATCCCAATTTTAAGTCTAATTACATGCCATTTTAAGTTCCATTTGAGGTCAATTTTATAACTCCATTTCAAACCATTTCTAATTCACATTTTAGATCAATTTCAACATTAATTCCTTACCACCATCTATTCATTATCATGCCATATTACTCCCACATTTTCATCAATCTCCTGCCAATCTCACATCGCACATTTCATGCTCAATGTGCCATGTCATGCTCTCTCACACACACATTATGCCATAACATGTATATCATGCCTACCTTACCTCACATACCTTTTGGGAAAACCATATACATGCTTTTGTTCACATTTACTCATGCACACAAATATAATGGTATCATTCAAGCATATATATACACACACACACCACATATCATGTAACCTAAGTCTTGACATGCCTTACACAAGCCTCGACCATGCCATGAGCACATGCCTACAAGCATTTTTCCACCAAATTCACCATATATACATACACTTCTACCCCTAACATACCATTTTCCATCTAACATCCCATGCTACCATGCCATACACATACCTCATGCCACCTCTCGACCACTTATAATAACACCACCAAACATTCCTTTTCTCATCATGCACATACACAATTAATTAAATTCCATATCATACCTATTAATAACCATCAAAACCATACATAAAATGCCTTAACCTCATACATACTCACACACACACCTCTCGACCATAGTGAGGCCATCCTTTTACATGCCTTCCTTTAATCAAAACAACCCATAAACCACTCAATTACCATAGAGTTATTATCAAATTAAGCTTAGTTCACCCTTACCTCTACATTACCCACCAAAAACATGAATTCCATACAATATTCCCATATAATTTACACTTGAACTATATATTGCATGCCTTAAATACATTTAATTACACACCTCAATAAATTTTCAAGGCTTTTTCTACACTTTTAGCTTATCAATTCCCTTGTTGCACTCCACCATCACCTTAGCTTACATACACATACATATGCCTTAGAAAAATCCTTAAAAATTCTACAAGCCTCTAAAAAAAAATCCAAAGACATAGGCACCCTTAAAAGAATGAAATCCTCTAGGAAATAAAATAAAAATAAAGAAAATACACTTACACTTGAAATTGGTTTTTCACTCTCCCTTTATATATACTTGATGTTTTCTTGAATTTTATGGGTGTATATGGTGCTTCAACCCTTTAAAGACTTATTATTGCCTAATCAACTGAATTTTTGGTGATAATTTAAGGTTGAATTAAGCTTGGGAAGCTATAGAAATGTCAAAAAAGAAAAGAAAGTGGCGTCGGGAGAGAGAGAGAGGGG
>CANXYI010820370.1:0-13313 GCA_948208565.1 Hura crepitans | reverse complement strand
AAAATTAAAAATTACTGAGAAAATGTAAAGAATAATAAAAAATTCTTACAGGGGTGTATTCAATTAAGATTTTAATATACTTTTTTAAATGACTTTTTAATTACAGACTTTTAAAAACTTTAACAGATTTTATTAAATATGATTGACTTTTAAAAATTTTAACAGACTTTTTAAAAGTATAAATAACTTTTATCAAATAACTTTCATAAATTTTGAATGACTTTTATAAACTTTTTATCTTTATTATTCAAATTTATAAATATTTTATATGTTTTTTTTTTACCATTTTCTTTCATACTTGATTTTAGGTGACATAGTTGGGGCTTACTACACTATGCCTATAAATCAAAGATCAAATCGCATCCGAATATCAACCAATATGATGAATCATAAATATACTTATTTGATAAAAATAAAATAAAAAAATGTTAACATAATAGTGAATAATATTAAAAATAAATTTTCCAATTTGAAAAATCTAACATTTATAAAATATTACAAATATTTAATGAAAAAAATATTTAATGCTCGCTACTATTAAAAATAAATTTTCCAATTGGTCAAAATTAAGTCTTTTTAACTTTTATATCGTTCGAATTATAATTGTATAGGGTTAATAATTGTGGAGTTTAATTAAATTAAATTGATTTTGTAAAAAAAAAATTAAGTTGAACAAATAAAATTTTGTGGACTATCATATGAAGTAATTAATTGAGAGTCAAATTTTCTTTTTTATCATATTTTTTTTTTTCTAAAAATTAGAGATGACTTGTGCCAAATCAGTCTTATGTTATTGTATTTAATGCCATGATTTAGTCAACTAAAGGATAGGAAGGCAAAATGGTTTTTTATGCAGAAAGTGGAGGAGAAAGAGTAAATAAATTGGGTTAATATTTAATTTGTCAAAATTACGAGGAAAACTGAAAATACAATAGAAATATGAACTGTATTTCTGTCTAGTTTTTCTACTAAGTTTTAATTGTGCAGTGACATTAATAGCAGTTGTAAGTGATGGTTGCGGGTCGGCGGAAGGATTTGGTCCATTTTATTTATTCTAGAATTTCTATAAGAGCAAGAAAGTAATTAAGTAGAGGAAGAACTATCAATAAAAAAATTGAAACAGAGATGGCAAATCATTTTACCTTTCAAGATGCTAATAAGAAAATATATATATATATATATATATATATTCAAAAAAACAAATTAATAGAAGATAAATACAATTTAGTAGAGAAGGTTACCTGTATAAATCCTATTCAGTTTGTCAAGAGAACGTCGAAATCTTTGAGTAATGTTTTTTTTTTAATGAGAGGTTAATGAGTGAAAGTTTATAATTTTGGTGTAAGACAAAATATAAAAGTGAATATATATATTTCTAATGTAAAAGTCTTTAAAAATTAATAAAAGCTATTATATTTAAAAATAAAGTCAAAATTAAATACTTATAAATTTTTAAAATTTTTAAAAAATTATAATTAAATACCTTGAAATTTTTATAAATTTTTAAAATAAATTTAAAAATATTAATTAAATACCTCTAAACTTTTTAAACATTTTAAAAATTTTAATTAAATAAATTCAAATTTCTTTAAAAAATAAAAATCTTAAAAAAATAATAATTAAATACACGCCCTAATATACCAATTGGATGGACCCAATTACTTTTCCGGATTGTTCTCTTAATTGGCAATTGCTAAGATTACAGAACTCCTTTTGTGGGTTCCACTTCACCCCCCAGAATTTTCCTTCAGGACTCCAGCTGGGGCCCGTGGACGCGTCCATCCTACGCATTAACCAACTTAAAATTAATACACATAAAAAAATAAATATCCACGTCAGCAAAATCGAACCATCGAATCTCTCTGCTCTTTGATCTCCACCGTAGACGCGTAACCAAAACCGACTCCGATTCTTATCATTCGAACTTCGACATCTTCTTCTTTAACCCTGGTAGATTTTGAGAAATGTAATGCCGTCGTCAACAATCTCTATATATATGGCCCTCCACCCCTGCTTCCTTCTCCAGAGTTGAATTTCAATTTCTTTAAAGTTCAGGCTTGCTCTTGCTCTAAGGTGACCTTTTAGATTTATTTTCATTTTTTTCGCTGACTACGTAGGTTTTCTCTCGTAAATAGGTCTTTGAGATCTAAGTTTGTTTGATCTTTAAATTATGGTTGTTGACTGGTTTTTGAGGTTTTCTCCTTTTGATTGTATAGCTCTGGTTCTTGAGGATCGTTTAATATGTTCTCGTGATTCTTGATTTCTTTCTTGATTGCCTTTATTTTCATCACGTATGTTGTTCTATGTTGTTTTCTATTTTCTTGCTTTCTTGAATTGTTTTTCCGTGATTATGGTTCTTGATATTCTTTCTCGATTTCTTTGGTAATCTGATGTGCTCTCATGATCCTTGATATACTCAATTTCGTGCTTTTCTGGATATATAGTTACACTTTTCTCGAGGGGATTGAGTACTATGAGATTGTTCATATAAAACTGGTATAGATCTGTCTAATTAGGAAATTCGCGGGTTAATTACTTCGATTTCAGATTTTTTTTTTAAAATTTTATATATGGTTGTTCTTTGATGATACGATTTGGAAATTGTGAAAATATTACTGATGATGTGTCTTTTTTCTTCTCCATTTCAGTAACCTTTGCAAGTTCTTGACAAGCGAAGTACATGGTTGAATTAGAAGTTCAAATTCCAACAGCTTTTGATCCATTTACCGAGGCAAAAGAATCAGGAGCTCCAGGGGCAAAAGAGTATGTGCATATTCGTATACAGCAAAGGAATGGAAAGAAAAGCTTGACAACAGTTCAAGGGCTGCCTAAGAAATTCAGCTACGAGAAAATCCTGAAAGATCTCAAGAAAGAGTTCTGTTGTAATGGGAATGTTGTGCAAGATAAAGAGCTCGGCAAGGTGATCCAGCTCCAAGGTGATCAACGAAAGAACGTTCAGAATTTTCTTGTTAATGCTGATCTTGTTAGGAAGGACCAGGTCAAGATTCATGGTTTTTAAATGATTCTCAGCTCAGCTGTTGGTTGAGCTTATATTTATGTGGGTTTGCTTTTACTTTAAATGGGATTCAGTTGGATGTATCAATAATGGCAATGAATAAGCTTTATTTTCGTAAGAGTTTATTTTTATTTTTTTATCTATTTTCTTTCAAATATACTAGGCGAGATTTTAGAATACAATGGTTTTTTGCGGTAAAAATACTAAAATTGTGATATTTGATGATGACCATTAGAATTGTGAATTGAACGCGGTAGGTGACGCGTCATTTTGAATGGAATCATCATTTTCATGTACATTTAGATACTCGTGGATGGAGGAGCGAATGGGCTTTAATTAAGTTCTTAATTATGAGATTGAGCTATATTACTTTAGGAAGAATTGAATTTTAAGTTTTTTTTTTGTCTATATATAAAATTAAATTAAAAACAAAAGGTTAAATGGATTATTGGGACAATTGAAGGGGTTTTTCTGACCTTTCCATCAAATATTTGTGGGCAAGATATTTGTACTTCTTTCCTCGCGAAATATGTATAGCTGGTAAATTTTGCTGTGAAATTTGAGTTGAGATTATTGTTGTCGGAGAATTACGTATCAAGTTGGGATATGTATGCACTGCCACTACATCTCAAATATATATACAATACTCCATCATCTACACAACACTCAAGTACAAACATCCATATATGTACTCGTTACCATAGTATATTAGCTGCATCATATACTTTATACCTACATTACGTATTCAAGTACATACAAATCAAAAGGATCGAGACTAACAAGTTCCAAAATTACAATTTATAGCTTTACAAGCCTTAAAGCAAAAAGAGATATAGGATGTCCTTGATGCATGACTTGCACAATTGCATCATACTATGCAAAACTATGTACCTACCATGAGAAACTCTTGATGCGGCTCTTGTGGGTTCTCTCTCTTTTCTACACTTTTGGCTATAGAACCTATGCAAAGAGAGTTGAAATATACAAACATAAACAACAATCTCATACACTAGCATTTTACAATATGGTATATCATTAAACTATTCAATATGATTTTCATCTATATACATAAAAAAATATTACAAGTGATTAATGCACATGTGTTTCCATAGCCTTTCCAATATGTTATCATCATTAACATCATAACAATATACATATAAACTTGAATATGTTCACACATATGCAAAATCATCATCATTTACTCATGCATTACATGTCTTTTTCATAAGAGTATATAATTGTGCTTATTAGCACATTCATCTCTATATCACCCAATTCTTCCTAGAGTAATTCAATTTGCCAGGATAAGGGATCGACATGACGGATGGATTACATTAGTTGCATCCTGATGGTGTTTACTAACACATAACGGTGGTATCTGAAGGTGCAAAATGTTGGTACCCAAAGGGCACAAGAAATGGCACCAGCACCCATCCAAAGGTGCTAAAACTACATGGTGGTAGCCAAGGTTACAAACGGTAGCAGATATGCAAAGTTCTCTATTTGGCATGCCAAACTATCCTATACTCTCAAAACCAAGTAGAAATCGATTTTCCATCATTCTTGTACAGTTTAAATATGCATTTTTACTGTTTACATAGCTCACATATACATAATTCATTATATTCACCATTCTTGCATACACAATACATATTACACATTTATACATACTTATAAAGGAAGTATGAAATGCATACCTCATTCGACATCCATTCCACATAACAAGCATTGAGATGAGTTCCTCTTACACGAATACCTCTCTTTAAACATATACATTCAATATATGCATTTACTCAATAATTATCCTTTTTATATGACTAGACTAAATTCCTTTACTTGTATGTATAACAATATTCTCATTTGGAAGTTCATATACATCATATGGCCATATCTTTATAAAACAACTGTACTATTTCATAATTTCTCATTTAGACATTCAATTAATGTATGGTTTTTCTCATATGTATAATCAACCAACATTAGCCTTTTGCATAAATTAACCTTAACTCACCTTCAGCATTTTATTTACATATGTATCTATTTGCATTTCAAGTTCTATGAATATAGCTCTTTGTCTCATTTTTATGCCTATACATACTCATTCGGCCTAACTAGCGCATAAACTTTCTTACATAAGTTTATTTTTCTACCATAATTTCTTTTAATAACAATTCAACATAATTCACACATACTCTTTACTTGAGCATATTTCATAGAACAATTCACATGTCAAAATCAACATGCACCTATTCTGTCAATTAAGAAAGACTATTAGTAAGTTTTTTTTCTTAGTTCTCTAACCATATGTCATTAACATTCCTTCACACAATTCGATTCAAACATTGAATTTAAGTTACACGTGTCATTTTTAAGCAATTCAATCTTCTAAAGGTTTCTTACACACTTACTTTAACTACCATATTAGTCAAATTCTAACTTATCATACATGCATATACTCAATCATGCCTCAAAGAAGTTCTTTAGTAGAATTTTCATAGAAAGTCTAAGGTTAGAAGTACCTACCTCAAGAATTCTCCTCTAGAGCCCAAAAATCATTTCCTCTCTCCACAAAATTGAAGAATCAAGCTTCATTCTCTCTTTACACCATTTGACTGAATATGGGGAGAAGAATTCTTTCAACTAGTTCCTTTCATCTTTAAGCATAAAAGACTTCATAACTATCATAAGCACAAACCACTTTCATTTCATCCAATATCCCCAGGAATATGAGTAGAAGATGGAAGAATTTCTAGAGATAGAAATTACTAACCTAGATGAAACATTTAGAAGAAAAATCCTTTAATTCCATTTCAAGGGCAGTAAAAGTTAATATAGAGGCTCTACGTCCTCAACAGCCTCTTAGTTTCCAACATTTATTGTAAGAAAAGAAGTGAGACTTTGAAGCTTAGGTTTCTAAGCTTTACAATCAATTAATGGCAATGATACATCAACAAAAAGCACTCATTTGAGTATCAAAAAATTAAGAAGCTTTAATAAGAAATTTAGAGACCTAAATAATGTAATTAGTTTACATGATGAATCAAAAGCAACAAGGCCAATTTCCAAGCAACACTGAGAGAAACTTGAGAGAGTATATCAATGAAACCACTATGGAGAGAGGCAAGTTAGGTACTTTAAATTAGATGCAAGCAATAAAGATGTGCGTTTCACTATAAAAAAATGTATCATTTGCAATCAACTTTTTAAAGGCCATCGCTAAAAGTAATTGCTAATAGAAGTTTTGTGATGACAATTACAATGTTGTTGCAACTAATATCAATTATTTACTACAATTATTTATGTCATCGCTAATAGTATGATAAGCCGTCATTAATAGGCCTTTTGTGGAGGGAAATTTTGGTGCCTCTTTTTTAGTGACGAATTGTCTAAAATCATCACAACGGGTATGTATTTGCTAGAGTTTATTAAATTTTATAGCAAATAATTATGAATTTTTGGAGGAAAATTATGGTGCCATATTTTTTTGTGTCAATATTTTATATGAAGTTGTGAAAAAATTATTTGCAAGAGTTTACTAAATGTCATTGCAAATTAGTGTAGATCTTTTAGAGGTAAAATTTGGCACTACAGTTTTTTGCGATGAAATTTTGTAAGTGAACACAAAAGAATTATTTTTTACTGGTGTTTATAAGATATTGATGCAAATAATTATAAATGTTTTCGAAGTAAAAATTTTTTGAGTCATAGTTTTTGCAACAACATTTTGTATGGAGTAATATAAAAGTATTTCCAAGCATTTATTAAATATCATTGCAAACAAGTGTAAGTTTTTTGGAGGTAACAAATGGCACCATAGTTTTTTGTGACAAAGTTTTGTTAGTGGACAAAAAAAAGTTATTTTATGCTAGAGTTTTATAAGGTGTCGATGCATATAATAATAAGTTTTTATAGAGAAAAATTTGGAACCATTTTTTTTGACAACTTATATTTGGTCGCAAAAAAAAAAAAAACTTGCAAAGGTTTATCAAACATCATTGCAAATGGGGTTAGAATATTTGAATGTAAACATTGCCGCTAAATTTTTATGATGACATTTTATAAGTGGATACAAAAAATTTATTTTTTTTATTAGAGTTTATAAAATATCATTGCAAATAATAAAGAGGTTTTTGGAGGAAAACATTTGAAGCCATATATTTTTTTGTGAAAATATTTTGTATAATGATACAAAAAAAAAGTATAATTATAGGTTTTTTAAATGTTGTCGCAAATTATTTATTTCTTAGAGGCAAAAATTGGCACTTTTTTTAGAAGTATTGTAACTAGATAGGATTGGATAGACATATTAATTAGTGTCATAATCGACAACTTAAAAACATATGTAACATAATAATAAATCTAGGGAAAATATTGCAAAAAAGTACTTAGACTATAATATTTGATTAGTTTGATAATAATAAATGCAATAATATAATAAAATTTGATGAAAGAGTAGTATAAAGGAAAATGACTGGAAGGCTTTGAAAATCTTGAGCTGTGCATAGTACTTTCTAAGCTATGAATAGTGCTTTTTGAGAATACAAGTAGTACTAATCTAATTGGATGAAAGTATTATTCATGAGAAAATTGGTTAAAATTAGACATAAAAATAAGGTCATTAAAATGGTCAAAATCAAAAATATAGTTTGGGGCCCAGTTTTATGTGAACAGTAATTCTTGGAATGGGAATAGTACTTTTTCAACAAATGAATAGCACATTTTGAAATAGTCTTGGGTGAAATTTGAAGTGAAAATAAGGTCATCTAGATGGTGGGAATCGAAAAATAAATCCAACGAACAAGTTTATGATGAATAGTGTTTTATCAAAGGTATTGTGCATTTTGTAGTAGTATGACCAAGTTTACCTAAAAGTCAACATCTGCCATTATTAACTAAATATTTAGGCATTAATATTTATGGAATTAGGAATAATTATGGTAAATTTGAGGATATTGTAAAAACATGATACATGAAGCTGACTGAAGTGAATAGTAACTTAGTTAGTGCTAAACCCTAATTTTAGCAATTTCAATTGAAACGATTCGAAAGTTGAACGTGTTAATACTAAAATAATTTAAGGCATATAATAATCATAGAATTAGAATTTATTTAGTGGAGGAACATTTAAAAAAAATTAAGGGAATTATTATAAGAAATAAAGGAAAAAAGAGATAAAATAAAATCATGACTTTTTTTTTTGTGTGTAGGGGCCAATAATGGCTATTGGATAAAATAGTGATCAAGAAATCTCAACCATTGGTAGAGGGATTGTTTTTGTGAAAATTTTAAAAAAATAAAAATGATAAGGAAAAAGAGATATTTTGGGTTGAAAAATCCTAGTCATTAATTCAATTAACCTATTTAAATCTCAACAATTCAACTAGAAAATATTTATACTAAATAATTGTTGTCATCTCCACCAAAAATAAGCAAAAATAACTCATTTTTCTATCTCTCCACCATCATGGCTAAAACAACTTCTCTTCTCCCTCTTGAAATTCTTTTCTTCTTTCTACTCATTAGTTTCTCAAAATTTCACTTCTAATCTTCATTGTACACCTTTGTCTTCATTAGCAATTAATCAAATTCAAGGGATAATGCTTAGAAGAAGGATAACTTAAAAAAGTGAGGGGAATAGTAAACATATTCTAAGTAAGTGATCTTTTTGAAGTTTAATTAATTCATTAGGCATATTGGGCTTCAATTTAAGTTTTCTATGGTTAATTTTGAATATGGTGGTTTATGGAATTTAATTTGAATTTTCTTTGAGTGTGAATGGATAAAGGAATTGTTGAAAAGAGAAAGGTGATGGCAGTTGATTTAAGTGAAGATTGAGAAAGAAAAAGAAAATGATTGAAGAGACATACAAGAGCAGTTAAGTGTATTCTTTATATTTTGAATTTCTGTTGTTGAATTGATTATGTACTTGTGACAAAAATTGGTTTAGGATATATTTAGTATTAATTAGCATATTATTAGAAATATTAGATGATGGACATAAGGAATTGAATGATTAATGCATAATAAAGAGAAAATTTAGAGTATAATTGCATTATAGACCAAAAAAATTCTTTTTATGAGTATATTAGCAATTTCTTTGAGAATTATTAGGAAATAAGTTTATCAGGTATAAGTTATCCAAATAATGCTTTAGAATGATATATGGTAACATAGAATTGGTTGAATCATAAATCTAAGCAGTGATTTCTAGCATATGGTTCTTATTGAATAAGGTAATTAATGTATGGAAATGAAGGAAATACAAGAAAAATAAGACTAGTAAAGCAAATTAAATTATATGTATGGAAATTTTAAAAAAGTATAAGTATGTATTTGATACTAATGGTGCGTATCATGTAGTAAGACCATAAAGATAGAGATTAATGAGATAATAATTTCAAGGAATTAATAAATAAATGGATAATATGGAATTACAAGTTTAAGTATAGGTTATTAATATGGATTAGTGTTATAAGATATAATTAATAATATATGAATAGGATTATAAAAGTATATGAGTTGGATGTAATTAAAGTTGAAATCAAAGAGAATTGATAGATTGAATATATGTAAAAAACAAGCTTGGTTATTAGACTAGTATCTTGAAAATATTTATGAAATAGGGAAAAATAAAAATTTAATACATTTAAGTTATATTGGAATATAAAAGAAAAACTAATTAATTTGGACATTGCTAATTGAATGTGAAAAGTGAATAATATAAATGAATATGATACATTAGTGTTATGTAAATATTCCTTTTCTCTTTATTTGGTTAGTTTGATTAAAGTAATAGTTTGAATAATAAATAAAACTTAAAACAAATCATAGAAATTAATAAATATATGAAAATAAAGAATATGTATAGAAATTTCATAATGGTTGAAATTGGGTAGAAAGAATAATTTAAAGGATAGTTTATTAATGAATTATATAGTTAAAAATTGAGCACTTATAACATGCATATAAATGGTAAAATATTCAATTTAGATAAATAAAGAGATTAACCTTAATTAATTAATGTGAATCCAATTATATAGTTAAAGAAAATGAAGATATTACATTGGTATACTAGAATATTAAAGGAAGTTGAGATGTAAATTAAATTTTACAAATTTTACCTGCTTAGATTATGAAAGAACTTATTTGAAAGTGTATTTTAAAGAAGAAATATGTGTACGATTTTATGAAATATTGTGTGAATTTTTATTTATTTATTTTTTAAAGTTATATGTATATATTATTTGTACTTGAATAAATCAAATGAGATGCATATTTTATTGTAAGAGTTACATGGGATTTTTTTTTTCACTCAATATGCAAGTGATTACATTGTTAGTATAATTGGATAATATTTGAAAATTTAAGTGAAACTATTGCTTATAAGCTAAAATTTCAAAATAAAAATTTTATTAATTATGTTGCCTTGATAAACTTAGATAGTGTATTATAGTTTAGGATAAGTGGGCTAGCTAACTGGGGAATCGGTGTTTATTGCAGTTGCATACTTATTTAGTACTTCACTGCTTATATGTATATTTGGGGAGTTACTCCCACACTTGTTACTTGGGCACATTGTGCCACACATGTTACATGATGTTATATGATACATAAATACTTCAGTGTCACACATGATTACATATTTTGCTATCCTAGTAGTAATGACTATTATAGAATTATTAGGGGCACAAGTTGATAACATGAAAAGAATGTGACATAATTAAATTTAATACTTAAAATGAGATTTTTACATGAGGAGTGAAATTCAAGGAAAACATTATAACTAAGTTTAATTTAAATTTATAGTATGGTGTAATTAATTTAGATTTAGATTTGAACTAAGGTTTATATAAGATGACATAAAAAGGTATGATGGTAACTAAATTATGAATTAGAGATTTAAATATAATGATATTTTAATTGAATTTTCAAATGATAATATAACATGGAAATATAAGTAAATGTATATACTTGTATATATAAATATATGTGTGTAATTTAGAAGAGAGGCAGATTTTTATTACATTTAAATTAAAATATAGAAATAAAGATATAAATTGTATATATCATAGCAAACTAGTATGGAGAATATAAGATTATGAAAATAGATTTATAAATAAGATTACATAAGGGATAAATTATTAGTAATACTAATTTGATATAAGTAAACTTTGTTAATATAATAAAATGAAACCATAGTGAAACAAAGGAAAATAAATAAATGAATAAATTATATTTGAAATAAAAATGAATAGTACAAAGTAAATTTTATCATAAACAAAACATGAGAATTTTAACTAAATTAAATTATCACTGTAATTTCAAATAACTATAAATTTAAAAGGTATGATTCATATGTATTAATTAAAGATTTATATGCATATAAAAGGAATTAGGAGGAGAACTGAATAATAAATTTACATGTGAGACTTATAAAATAAATAGTATAAGTTTTAAGTAGCTTGAATAGATTTTATATAATTAAGTAGTATAAGATATGTTAGCTTTAGTTCAAAATTTTTAGATTACACCACTTACCAATTATGCTCAGCACACCATTTTCTTTCGATGCGTAGGTTATAGTTCAGATTGGGTTGAATAGTAGATCGAGTCCCACTAGTAATAAGATTTGTTAGAGAAACAAAGAGATATAGAAGGCCTACTGGATCTACAAGTTTAATTTCTAGTGAATGTTGTGTGTGAATTTCATAGTTGTATGTGTAATGTATTACATGTATTCCTTAAGATATAGTTTGGAATGTATAGTGGATATATTTATATTTTATATGTAAATAATTTGAGTATATAATGAAAATTAGATTCGCATGTTTAATGAAGTTGAACTTTGATAAGTTACATATGTATATACATGTGTGTATGTGATGTAAAGGTAAGATGATATTTGTTTTGTATATATACATGAGATAATGGTTGTGTATGAATAAGATGATTATTGGAGATTATTTTTGTAAGTGACCTAGAGTGGTGTATTAATACTGATTGTCAATATATAAATTGTTGAGAAAGTAGATGACCTAGAGTGGTGTATTAATATTGATTGTTAATATATAAATGGTTAAGATAGTAGATGTGGATGTATTGTGAATTGGAGAATTATTTGGGAGTGTGCTTCTTTACGGGTTACTATTTGGGATAGTGTCAATGTAACGCTCGAAAAATTGTAGTATTATAAATAGTATTTTCCAGGACGTGAATAGTATTTTCTCAAGGCCAGGAGCACTAACCTTATTGAGTGGAAGAATTAATCATAGCATAATTATGGGTGAAATTTGAAGTCCAAATAAAGTCATTTAGGTGGTTAAAAATGACAGTTAAGTTTTACGGTAGTGCCACGTGAATAGTGATAGTTTTAACTAAAATGTAAAAATATTCAAAAGTTGTTCGAAAAATTTTGTGATTGATACAACCTAATAGTTAAATATTTCAAATAGTTTGTTGGCATTGGAATTAGAATTTTTAGAGATTGAAAAGTATTTTGACTAAAATTAAGAAATGTAAAATAATGGCATTTATTCTTGTTTTTTGTTTTTTAGCTATAGTTTTTAAAGGGTTATAGGGCGATACTTATGTGATTTTAAAGGGAATTAAATTGAGGTTAATTGAAGTGAAATGTAGTGGAATATAAGAGAGGAATAATAGGAGGACTAAAGATGAAATTTTGCCTAACTATATAAAGGGTCAAAATTCACTTAAAAGGGGTTAAACCTTGAATAGTACATAATCTCCTTTCTCTCCCCTTTGTGCCGACACACTCCCTCCACCATAAAAGCTAAGATTTTCTTCTTCCTCCACTCAAAATCACCACAATCTTTCTTATCCATTCCCTACCTCCAAGCCTTCATAACCTCTAAAAGCTATTAGAAGTGGAAAATCACAAAAAAATTGAAGGATTTGCTCGATTTTAGATCTCAATGAATAGTGACCATTTTTAGTTTGGGTAAATTTTTTCAAGTTCCAATATTTTTTTTTGTGTTCCTTAGTGCCCAAGAGTTTGTTTATGTGGTTGGTTGTAATTTTTGAAGCTTATATGATTTTATATGATTTTTATGAAAATGAATCTCTAATTGGTAGTTGATCCGAGTAACAATCGAAAAGATAAAGGAAAGGAGAAGGTATGAATAGGCTCAAAATTGTCTTTTGGACTCATTGTAAGTGTAATTATGAAAATTTAATATGTGTCTTCGTGTTTTTGCATTTATGTGTGTGTATGTTAATTATGAAAGTGGTAGTTTTAAGCCTAAATGATGCATTTATGTGAGTTAATGATGTTAGTTGC